>CAUYON010057838.1:0-15466 GCA_963573935.1 Arctocebus calabarensis
ATTTCTTCAAGTGTTTTCCCTTCACTTTCTTCTAATATTTTTATACTTTCATGTCTTAAATTTAAATCTTTAATCCAATGGGGTCTATCTTAGTTAATGGTGAAAGGTGTGGATCCAGTTTCAGTCTTCTACAGGTCACCAGCCAGTTCGCCCAGCACCATTTGTTAAATAGGGAATCTTTTCCCCACTGAATGTTTTTAATTGGCTTGTTGAAGATCAAATAACAGTAGGTAGCTGGGTACATCTCTTGGTTCTCTATTTTGTTCCATACATCTTCCTCTCTGTTTTTGTGCCAGTATCATGCTGTTTTGATCACTATTGATTTATAGTATAGTCTGAGGTCTGGTAGCATGACCTGCTTTGTTTCTATTTCTTAGTAATGTCTTGGCTATTTGAGTTTTTTTCTGATTCCATATAAAACAAAGTATTATTTTTTTAAGACCTTTAAAGTATGACAGTGGAGCTTTAATAGGGATTGCATTAAAATTGTACATTGCTTTGGGTACTATGGACATTTTAACAATGTTGATTCTTCCAGCCATGAGAATGTATGTATTTCCATTTGTTAATGTCTTCAGCTATTTCTTTTCTTAGAGCTTCATAGTTCTCTTTATAGAGATCTTTCATGTCCTTTATTAGGTATACTCCCAGATAATTCATCTTCTTTGGCACTATTGTAAAGGGAATAGAGTCCTTAATTGTTTTTTCAGATTAACTATTGTTGGTATATACAAAGGCTACAAATTTGTCTCTTTTTTTACCTTAGATTTACTTAAGGTAACTTGGATATGACACCAAAACAAAAATCCTTTAAGACCTGATGCAAGTAATAATTTTACTAAAAAAGTCTCTTGCCTCATCCTAATCATCACCTCCTTTGCCCAGTCTCTAAACTCAGGGCTTCTTCTATCATAGTACACAGCACAAGTTAAAATAATTTATTTCTTTATTAACCTGTCTTCCCTGCTAGACTATGAGTTATATTAAGGCAAGGACCTGGTCTAATTCACAGTATTCCCAGTGCCAAGCCCATCCTCCATTGATAGGCACTTTTGTTGGTTCCTTACCTTTGCAATTGTGAATAGTCCTGCAGTAAGCATACAAGTGCAAGTAATTCTTTTATATATTGATTTATTTTCCTTTGGGCAGATAGCCAGAAGTACAACTGCTGGATCATTTGGTGGGTCTATTTTTAATTCTTCGAGAAATTTCCATACTGTTTTCCACAGAGGTTGCACTAATTTACAGTCCCACCAATAGGGCTTAGGAGTTGACTTTTCTCCACATCTTCACTAACATCTGTTATTTTTTGTCTTTATTAATAGCCCTTCTGATTGATATCAGACCATATCTTGTTGTGATTTTAATTTGCATTTCTGTGATGTTTAGTGACATTGATAGTTTTTCCTATGTTTGTTGGCTATTTGTTTGTCTTCTTTTGAAAAATTTCCAAATTGTCCTGATCCCAGTTTTTAATAGAGCTAATTGGATTTGTTGTTGTTATTGTTGTTAGAGAGTTGTTTGAGTTCCCTGTAAATTCTAGATATTATTCTTCTCTCAGGAGTATAGCTTTAAAATATCTTCTCCTATTCTGTAGGTTGCCTGCTCACCCTGTTATTTCTTTTGGTGTATTTCTTTTATAATTTAATTAAGTTCATTGGTTTATTTTTATTTTCATTGCCTGTGCTTTTGAGGTGTTAGTCATGAATTACTTGCCTGGGCTAATATTCAGAAGAGTTTTCCCAAGGCTTTCTTCTATAATTGTTATTGTTTCAGTTCTTACATGAGGTGATTTCTGTATATTATGAGAAATAGGGATCCAGTTCCATTCTTCTGCACATGGGGATCTAGTTTTCCCAGCACCATTTATTGAAAAGGATGTCCTTTCCCCAGTTTATATTCTTGAGACAAAAAAATCAACAAAGAAATGGCCTTAAATTGGACTTTAGACCAAATAACATTTACAGATGTTTACAGAACATTCTACCCAACTACAGAATATACTTTTTTTTTTTTTACCACTACATGGAACATTCTCCAAAATAGACCATATGTTAGGCCATAAAAAAAGGCTTAAATTTTTTTGAAAAATGTAAATCACATCAAGCTTCTTCTCCGACCACAGTGAAAACATGATGCAAATCAATTTGAAGAGGAACTTTGGAAACTATGCAAATACATGGAAATTAAACAATATGCTCCAAAACAATCACTGGGTCAACAAAGAAATTAGGATGGAAATTTTAAAAAAATTAAATGACTGAAAAGGAGAGCACAACATACTAAAACCTGTGGGATACAGAAAAAGCAGTGCTAAGAGGGATGTTTACAGTCTTAAATTACTACATCAGAAAAGTAGAAAGTTCATAAATTTACAACCTAATGTTGCACCTCAAGGAACTGCAAAAACGGAAACAACCCCAACTTGAAGCTAGCAGAAGGAAAGAAATAACAAAGATCAGAGCAAAATTAAATGAAATAAAGACCAAAAACAAAATATACAGGATCAATAGGGGAAAAAGGTGATTCTTGGAAAAGGTAAACAAAATTGATAAACCACTAGCTAGACTAACCAAGAGAAGAAAAGAGATAAGATTCAAAGAAAGAAAATCAGACATTTAAAAAAAGAAAACACAGAGACAAGTGATACCACAGAAACACAAAAGATCATAAGAGACTATCATGAACAACTATATGCTCACAAACTACAAGACCTGGAAGAGGGCAGCACCTGTGGTTCAAGGGAACGGGGTGCCAGCCCCATAAGCCAGAGGTGGTGGGTTCAAGCCCAACCCCAGCCAAAAACTGCAAAAAAAAAAAAAAAAACCTGGAAGAAATGGATAAACTTCTATAAATATACAACCTCCTGAGATTGACCCAGGAAGAAACAGTTTGCTTAAATTAAGCTCTCTGCCTCCTGATATAAGTAAGGCATTGTTGTCTCACTCCCATAGACATGGAGTTGGGGTGGTCATCGTCAGTGATGGGGTACTGAGGCCTACTCAGTATGGAAACTTCCTAGGCCCAAATCCAAGATGTCAGGCTAAGACCTGTCTCCCATCTCATGAGACCAGTACTATTCTCAGATCAGGCATACAGAGATGACTGCTAATTGTCCTCTGGAGGTTTCACAGACAATAGAACATGATATGAGTCTTCATGAATGTCTAAGTGGATACATGGAAAAGAATGTGCAAAGTGCTTGAGTCAGGAAGAAAGATTTTGTAAAACAAAATTGCCAGTGCAGGAAAATCCACAGTTTACTCCCAGGGTTTATAGAGGCTGGGATAAGTGGGGCTGTCATGTGTTAAAGAAGATCCCACCATTACCACCTCCACGATGGCCTCTTTCTTTCAGAACAACCATGGTATCTTCTGTTCACCTTGGACCTGAGCCCAAACTTGGCTTTCCATCAGACAGAACAGCTCTCGGCATTGGGGGACAAGGCTGATGTCCTCATCTTTTGGTGCAAAGTGAGAGGAGGCCCCTGGGAGCATCCAGTCAGCCTTACCCAGGTGCAATGAGCTTCCCACAGCACCTGCTTGAGTCCTCCAGTGAGTGACAGGGTACTCTGTCCCAAAAGGGAGCTGCAGAACTCTATGGAGCATCTTGAAAAATCCAGTCATTTTTGGAAAATACCCGTCTGTGTGCTGGGACCTGGCTGCCTTAGAATCACTGTGGGCAGTTTTTTAAAATATAGTTTCCCACATTTTTCCTGTGGTTATGCTAATTCCCTTGATATAGAATGGGTCTTTCAAAAACACAGATTCCCAGGCTCTGTACCAGACAAACTAAATCAGTATTACCCAGGAAGGGTGTGGGTATTGGTTCTTTTTAAAACATTCCCAGGTGGTTCCACTGTGCAGCCTGCTGGGAACTGCCGAATTGGAGTAGTCTATTCTCCTGTCCGAATTTCCATCCGCCTTTCTGCCCGTCTCCCCCTCTTCTGCCCCCGCAGCCTCCAAAACATCCAAGGCTTCCTCCTCAAGGCACCTGCTCAGTGTTTGAAAAATAAAAGCCATCATCTTCCCCTACGTCCTTTCTTTTTAAGACTAAAAAGAATATCACAGCGAGAAAAAGAGCAATTTGCCTGCTAAGAGTCTCCAGAAATTAGTCTCAAAATAGTATTTGCTTCTGGGACTTTTTCATTATTATTCAGAAACAAAGTGGTGAAAGTATAAGGAAAATTCAAACTGATTTGCTTCATCCAGGTTTCAATGTCTTCAGAATGCTGAGGACTTCCTTTTCTCAGAGTCAGTTTTGTTTTGGCGAGTGACCCTGTGGAAAATCAAAGAAGGACATGGTTCAGGTGGACCCATGAGTTGCCCCCATGTAGAGCTATCATTTGTCAGGTGCAGGCTCCTGGTTCTTCCTGGCAGGGAAGGGGCCTGTCCTTCAGAGGCAGCTTCCCTACAGAGCCACAACACTGCAAGGTGAGATGTCCAGCTTCATTACTGTTGGGCTCTGGATCTGGGAAAAAGGGATCACCTGCAGATTCATGTATTGGGAACGTAATTGGATTTGAAAGCTGAGAAGGAAAGCCAGGGGCTGCAATGTATGAATCTCATCCTTCAATTAAAGGTCTGGCCTGTGAGAATTAACTAGTACAAGGGAGGGAAGACTTGAAAGGCACAGTTACCTGGGGGCAGAGCCTGAGATCACAGTGATTCAATGTTAAATGCAGGTGCTTACACCACATAGGGGATTTATCTTTTCATTGGTCAAGGACTGCTCCAGTTAGGTCTGGTGGGATAGGTGGGTTTCTCTTGCGGACATCCCCTTCGGATGCTGACCACACTTCTTAATGACAAGTTTGTGTTTACCAGGGGCTTATCCAAATGTTGGAGAAATAAAGAAGATTGTTAAAGTAAACCATCGAACTTAAATAACGTTTCTTTATCCTTGGTGGAGACAGTTGGTTCAAAACTTCCCATTCACAAAACTGCATTGCTGCCTGAGAGGAGGAGGAGGCAGGGACAGGTTAAGAATCCTGCCATGAGAAGTGGCATTTTCCACCTGATATTTTCACAGTCCTCCAAACTCTCTCTTTCATGCTTTATCCCAACTCACCCCCCAAAAATCCATTTCTATAGACCAGATAATATTTGAGGATCAAATGTATGTTACTACCAAAGATGGTACAGGTGGAAAATAGCAGTGCCTGGACTCAAACTTCAACTCTCCGGCTCCTAGTTTAAGGCTCTTCCCAAAAGATGAGCTTCTTTCATGAAGGCTAAAGGCACTATGCACACCAGGACACAGAGTCTTATATTCTGACTCCTCATGGGGCCATTCTAAAAATATTATTACCTTTTCTGTGGTTAGCATGGCTTCATTTGTGAGAATTACTTGGGTCATAGCCTAGATGAAGGAGACAGAGCCTGACCCCTCCTCTTGTCCCTAGCAAACCTCTTCTAAGACATCTAGATTCACAGACGCACATCAAGACTTACACATAAGAGCACTACCCTCTCTCCTTCAGAATTCAGGCAAAAAATATAGCAATGTGTAGTGAGGATGGGGAATTCCTTTGGGAAAGGAGAGAAGACTAAAGTCCTTCAATCCCAGGGATATTTGTCAGAAGCAAATGGATGGGGAAGAAGTGCAGCTTAAGAAACTAGAAAGAGGAGTTATCATAAATGCAGGCTATCAGGGAAATAACTCCACCCTATCACCTTCACAAAAATTAGAGTACAACTAAGATTGGACACCCCCTACAGTCTCTTGCATCTGGTGCCTTCTTCTGTGTTTATGTCACCTACCTGACCCATGCAGCTACTAAGTAGAAATCTCAGCGGCAAACCAAGGTGGAGGTAAGGAAGGAAGAAGGATATTATAACGGGATTGGGAAGGAAAGGCCCCCCCGGAGGGCTGTAGAGCAGGTGGAAGAGGAAGCTGGTCTGAGGGGTAGCAGCGAAAGGAGAGGCAGACACACCCGTCCCCTGTAAGCCAATATGGTGACCTCATGTGAGCTGTGAAAGAAACAAGCATTGCTTTCTCAAGACACTTTATGGCCATCTGCTGGAAAATTCTTATGATGGTGATATAAACTTAGGATGGCCAGGATGTGAATATTGCTCCCCGGGGTTATCTAAACACTCTGCGTAGCCAAGAGTAGTGCCCTGCTTCTTGGCACCCAGAGTAGGACCAGCCAGGGGCATGACCACCAAGGCTCCATTATGAATAGTTAATAGTTAGGAGGAACCACACCTGGAACCTGGGGAGGTCAGATTTCCCCTTTGGGGTTCCCTCCAGTTCCTGCTCAGATAAGGACACCTTTTCTCATAGTGTAGGAAAAGAGGGGTGTTAAAACAATGCGCCAGGACCTGGAGCTCTGAAGTCCTTGTCTCCATTTCTCCTCACATTTCTTGCCAACCTCTCCCTCTCATGAGCCTGGTCTGCTATTTCAGACACTTGCTTCTAAGTTCACTCAGATATTCACAGTTTACATTGCAGAGATACAACAAAGAGATGCTCAGAAGACAGAACACACTTCATCTGTGTGATTTAAGACCCTGGGGGGATCTGAGGTTCATCTGGTCCAGCCCCCTCATTTACAGATGGTACAACTAAGGCCCACTGAGAACAAGAGCCTTGCCCTGGTCCTCATGTCCCACAGATGGAAAACCAGGATGAACTCGGCCTCCTAATTCCCTGAGCAAGGCCCCTGACAAATGCATCTGGAGTTTCAAACTACCCAGGAAGCTCAGCTCCAGGGGAAACATAAGCTGTGCTCAAAGGTTCACAGGAGCCACAAGCAGGACTTAATTGAGCCTCAGGCCTCCAGCCCATAGGCACCTACAAGCACATGTAACACCCATACAAACAGAGCTTACCACACGGCCCCAAGTACACACAGGCACACACAGCACGTGTGCACAGGCTACCTGGAATAGTACCAGGTCCCACTCACTCGACTTCCTCCACATGATGTCCCTGTGCCAGGTAATTTACATTCAAGATCACAAACAGGAAACTGAGGCTTAGAGAGATAAATAACACCCCAAATCACACCACACATTACTGTGTGATTCATGTGTCACAGTGAGTTCCCAAACTACCTGTCCTACAAAGCCTGTGGTTCTCTCATTTTGCCATCATGCTTTATATGTGGTATGTTATAATAAGTAATGTTAATATAGAAAATGGTAATTTGTGGGTCATTATGAAAGTTTTGAGATACGCAAAAATCAAGACACGTAAAATCCTGGCAGACAGAAACAAATGAAGCCCTCCCAATAATACCAATAAGCTGAGCAAGTTGAAACTTGCACAGGTGAATCAGCAAGAACACTGTCCACTGGGTCTGTTGGAAGGGAAATAATGGGCCATAACACAGTCTGTCTCAAAACTTTCATAATGACCTGCACATAGATTATAATGATGATGACAGCAAAATTTTTAAGGTACAAATCATTGTTCTAAGACTTTTTCATGGAGTAACTCATTTAATAGTCACAGTAACATTACAAATTAGGTACCACTTTATAGAGGAGAAAACAGCTAGGCAGCTTTCCAGAGGCCTCACAGCTGGTGACTGGGAGAGCCCAGACTCAGGAACTCAGCAAGGACCTCACATGGATCCAGATGAGGAGGAGAATCTGTGGTCAGCCTGCCCCTGGCTCTGGCCCGACTCTGAGGATAACTCTCTCCCCCTTCCAGGAGGGCCTCTTGGGAAGAGTGCTTTCACAAGGCTTCTGTTCTAGGCCTCTGCTCACCTGTGCTGAATTTGCAGCTCCAGTCAGCCAGCTCACAAGCAGAGCTCCGAGTCTCCTGACAAGGGACAGCCAAACGGACCAGCCCTGGAGGCTCAGTGTCCCCAGGGAAGGGAGGGAAGGGATTCAGCGCTATTTGTCCAACACCTGAGAGCTTTGGCTCACCACAGCACACAGGCACAAGGCCATTTTCCAGGCGGTTGAGCTCAAGGCCTCTGGGAGACAAGGCTGCTGATGGGGCTGTCCCCAGCACCACTGTGAGCAGCAGCTCGCTCCTCTCCATAGCCATCCCTGCACCTGGCCTCCCAGGCTTTTGTCCTCACATCCTTCCCTTTCCTCCTGAGACAGCCCCTCTCCAGCCCCTCTCTTTCAGCAGATCAATCCATTCTGTGTAAGCAGAAGAGTGAGGAAGAGATCAAGCTACAGAGACTGAATGCACAGCCCGATAAGAGAAGCAAGAAGAACCATCCCTGCCACAAGGGGCTGTGGAGGGGATAATAGCCGGACCTTGTGTTCTGTTCGACCACACAATGGGCCGGCTTCAGCAGGTGCCCTCCTGGTCTCTAATCTAGTGGGAAGGGCATGTATGCAGTCTATTAGCATTTATTTTCCATTTCTGCATTGTACTGATAACCTAGTTTCTGACCCAACCTCTCACTTTTCTTTTCACTCCACATTATAATTCTGCTTTCTTAAAATCCTATTCAGCTATATTAACAAAAAATAAAAAATAAAAAAAAGAAAGAAAGAAAAGAACCTCAAACTCTCTACCTTTTCAAAGCACATCAGGAATTTTTTTCCCAACTGAACCAAGGTGACTCCTACAAAGGATTTACCATTCTGGATCGTAATGACGGTTCAAGAGCTGAGGGACAGGTAGCATTCCTCAGGCTGTATTTATAAATTCACTAATAGAAATCAACACAAAGGATGAGCCTCAGCAGCCAAATATGCAGCTGTCACAGAAACCGGGTATGCGGGACAGGCAAATGCTTCCCAGAGAGCCTGAAATTGAGCACGCACCACACTGACCCAGGCTGTGCCACCCTGGGAGGGCCCAGTGGTCAGCACTGTTATTCATCCTGTCATTTCTCTTTAACAGAATTCACCCAAAGTAAAATGGGGAGTTTAATCAATAGTTAATGATTCTGAAAGCAGACGTTTCATGAAACCATCGTAAGCTCTTCTGAGAAAACCAGCAAATTGCTTGTAATCATAGAAAGTGGTGTCATCCGCAGCCGATGCCTTTTGTTCATTACTGGAGTCTCCCAGGCCCGAGTTAGACATATTGATCATCAGCTGTTCTAAAACAACAATTGGATAAACGAGAAGATGGCTGGGATGTAACCAATGTGTAGAATGTAGAGGTTGCCATTTGAGCCCGAACGTCATGCAATGAGAGTACTGGTTTTGTGTTGTGGATTTGTATTCCTTCTGTGGCTTAAAATAACCCACCAACATAACAAAATGAATAGGCATTTCTAACCCAAGGGAAATCTCCCGGACTCCAAGGCTATGTGGTATGGTTGTGTAAACATTAAGAGAAATTCTGATTCACAACTTCATCTTAGAGAGTAATTTCTCACAGAAGTCTGACCTCCTGCCACCCTTGAAAGATATAAAAATCTCCAGGAAATTGGCCACATATATGAGGGAACAAGACTTTGGAATGAGTGACACCCTAATTCTGTCCCAAATAGACTTTTTTTCCTTTTCCTAGAAGGGTCTCAACTTCCTAAGCATAAAAGTGTGAAGGGGTTGGAAGGCTGATATCAAAGACCTGCGGGCCTTACACCTGTGTCACGTTGGTCCAGGGAAGTGAAGGAGTAAGTGTTTTGCATGTGACTGACAAGGGTACTTGGACCTTGATTTCTCTAGTCAATGTAGAGCTAGGCTGATAACCTAAAGACTGAATTAGCAAGACTTGACTTTTGAGTCATTTCTCTAAGAGTGGAAATCACACTTGAATTAGCTGCTCACCTTTTCTTCGCCATGCTTTTGTGAAAATATCTGGGACAAAGCCAGAGAACAAAGACAGTACCAGCTTATGGACTGACACAATCAGACCCAGGTGGGGTCCAGGCACCTGCCCTCAAATCTCCATGTGCGCATTGAAGACTGGAGACTAACACCAAGCCGGTGACAAATGAAGGGTGCCAGGAATATTCTACTTCCTACCTGCTCATACAAAGGGCCGATGGTCTATAGAAATGCAGATTGGCAGAGTGTCAGGCTCAGGGGCCACAGAAGCCAGGTAGGAAATGTGAATTAGTGAAATGGGCTTAACCTTTCCTGGCCAACTGGAGAATAAGACCCTGACTCAAGGGCAGCCACTTCTCAGCTGTAGCATCAGGACGTTGCTGGACAGAATGTGAGTCCTGTGTTGTTCAGACAACCTAGATCTCAGGAGATATGGAGAATCTATTTTGTTTTATATTCTCAAGTAATTCAAAATTTGTATAGCACTATATAGGCCAGGTCTGGACCTCAGGCTTTTCAGTAGGCAAAGTTGCTCAATGAAATTCATGATCCTTATCATTACCAGGCATCTCCCCAGCATCCCTTTGGACCAATAACATTTTCTCCAATAAAATTAAGTAAATAATTCTGCCTCTCTGGAGCTTAGTGCCCTCTGTGTAGAAGATATTTAATTCCAAGATATAATTCCAGATGTTTTAAGGTTGATTCAGATATTCAAAGTGTCTTAAGCACTAGTGATACAAAGCTGGCGATTGAGGTCCTTGTTGTCATGGAGCTTACATTCTAGAGGGGTGGGTGGCGAGGGAGGCATAAAATATATAAGCATTGATACAAATGAGTAAATACTTTAACACATTTGCACATATATAACCATGCACACACACTGTACACACATGCATTCACATTGTGGATGATTGGGGTATGTGTTGTAGGGGAAGCCAACAGGGTTTGCACATGGTTTGGATATGGAGGATAAAAGGTAGAAAAAAATTAAAGAGAGTGTTTAGATCTGTGGCTTTTAAACAGATGGATGAGGAAGATAGGTTTCTTTATTGAACTTGTCAAGTTTGAGTTGGGTATTAAACATCTAAGTGCAACATCCAGTAGGGCTCTGAAGACCAGACCCATGACAACAGAAACGCATTTGATGTATTCTCAAGACTATCTAAGAATTCAGTGGCAGAAGATCAGAAACCTACAAAGCTGTTTGGAATAACATCAACAATCACCATATCTAGTAGGAAAAGTGACTTAAGAGTCAGAATTCTCTCTATAACCAGTACCTCAATCACGTTATGTTAATAGTTCTAGAACAATTATTGTTATGATTTTATGATAAAGTTTTGGGAAATACGACCCTCTATGTTTTGTACATCTGTTCCAAGGTGTCCAACCCAGAGCCCACAGGCTGCATACAGATTATTTGAGGATTATTTTGCTTCTCTATGGTTCAGATATCACAAAAAGTATGCAAGGACCTTTCTTTGCGCTTCATCAGTTTTCATGAGTATTTGTGTATTTACTGTGTGGCCCAAGACAACTTTTTTCTTCCAATGTACAACAGAAAAGAGAAAAAGTTGTATACCCCTGGTATACATACTATTCAAGGGTGTGTGGGTTTTGGTTTCATTTGTTTATTTGTTTTTTGAGACAGAGTCTCATTCTGTCATCCTTGGTAGAATGCCATGGCATCATAGCTCATAGCAACCTCAAACACTTGGGATTGAGCAATCCTCTTGCCTCAGCTTCCTGAGTTTCTGGGACTATAGGCACACACCACTCTACCCAGCTAGTTTCTCTATTTTTAGTAGAGACAGAGTCTTCCTTTTGCTCAGTCTGATGTCAAACTCTTCAGCTCAAGCAATCCACCCACCATGGCCTCCCAAGTGCTAGGATTTCAGGAATGAGCCACCATGCCCAGCCTCAAGGATGTGTTTCAATCCTCCATTAGAAGTAGGCCCTGGTGTTAGCTTTCCCTACTTCATTATCACAGGCCAAACCCGAGTCCCAGAGAGTTGCTTCGACACCTTGAGCCATGGAACAGGTGAGTATAAAGGGGTGACCTGTCCAGCCTGCTTGTGTCCAGACTGGTGCTCTCCTAAGGGTGTCAAGAGCTGCACATTGGGCTAGGCGCCTATGGCTCAACGGGCTAAGGTGCCAGCCACGTACACCTGAGCTGGCGGGTTCGAATCCAGCCCCAGGACCCGCCAAACAACAATGACGGCTGCAACCAAAAAATAGCCGGGCGTTGTGGCAGGCACCTGTAGTCCCAGCTACTTGGGAGATGGAGGCAAGAGACTCGCTTGAGCCCAGGAATTGAAGGTTGCTATGAGCTGTGATGCCATGGCACCCTATCCAGGGTGACAGCTTGAGGCTCTGTCTCAAAAAAAAAAAAAAAAAAAGAGCTGCACATTGATCTTTACTAATTAGGATAATTATTATTAATACTATGCTTTGAAAAGTGGCTTATTAGCTCCAACTTGTGACTAGGCCTACCTACGGTGTCTTTTCCCGATAGAGCTCAGAGGTTTACAACTTTAGTGCTCTTTGAAGTACCCGTGATGTTTGACAATGTGCGTACTCCTCCTAATTTACTAACTTCTTTTGCCCCAGAGTACCTTCTCAGTGTCTGGTGGCTTGGTAGCCCTCCTCCCAAAAGACATTGTGGGATGTCACGTTACCATAAGCCCCAAACAACAACCACCCTCCCCCAAAAGAAAGTCAGATTGAACCTCTAGAAGAAATTTAACCCCAGAGTAGAAAATGATCTTATATCAAATTTGTAGTGAATATTGGGGATCATTTGGACCAGTTGTCACTGACTACAGAAGAAACAAAAATAGAAGAGGACCTAGATAGTTCTCCTTTGTCAAACTGTCATCCTTTTGTCTCAGACAAGGGTTTTAGCCTTGACAGAAAGGGACAGTGACCTCTGTCATGCTGCAGAACTGGTTCAAACCACTGCTCAAAGTCAGAAAGGAAATACTTGCTTTATTAAACCCTACTAGCCAAAATCAGCCTCCTGAGATTAATATGCCTCTCAATATCACATTCCAAATGTTAGAAGCAATGACCTGGAAAAGTGAAAATCTTTATTTAAGAGTGTTGATGTAGACATCTATGAGGATGGAGCTCTGGATGTCAGAAAAACAAATCCACCATTGGTTGGAGTTAAATAATCCTTTATCATCCAGACATGAAACTCGGTATTGCCTCAGTAAAGGCTTCTAAAGAGTAGCACTATAAAGTATGAATGTCTGTCTAGGACATAGAGTCACAAGGCAGTGTCATTCCTGTCCTAGTATTAGAAAAATCCAGATAAGCTACAAAATGATAGTTTTTAATCCCATCAAAGAACTGAGGATATCAATAAGCTTAAATGAGTTAAATTTCAGAAAGCAATGATCTCTTTCTTGGCAACTGAAGATCAACAGAGGCTGTGAGTGGAGTGGTAGAAGGAAGAGGAATTTAGCCTAGACAAAAGTAAGGAGAAACCATTCCAAATTTTATAAATTTCTCATGGCCATATGTGAGCTGGAAAGACAGGAAGTCCATGGGGTCCTTTCCATAGAACAACTGGGTTCCCATGCCCCAAATCTTCCCTCTGCCACCCTAGCAAGTGTGAGGAGTAGTATGTTAAAGTAGAAGCAGGCAGAAACCTTGAAAGACATCCCTCTTCCCAAGTCACATGGAGCCTTCTCTAAGTACAGGATAGGCAACCCACTGCATTTAGGGACAGGCAGGGAAAGATAGCAGAGAATAATTCCCTGGGACGGTGACAGTGCAGACTCGAACCCAGTGGCCAGAGCAGCTGACTAAGGGCTGGGACCAGGCAGGCAGGCAGGAGAGCTGGGGGAAATCCCATTGAGGCTATGAGGGTCTTCACATGTGCACTGCAGTAGCCATCTAAAGGCTGAGAGAGAGGTGGCAGGATAGTTAGGGACCTCTCAAGAAAGAAAAGCGAGGGGCTGGACTGGGAAAATATAGACAGTTCTTCAGGGACCCAAAAAGCAGGCAAGAAGAGAATGGGCGGTCTCCCATTGTTCCAAAAGCTGTAGTGTTTAAAAAGATCTCCCAGAACTCAATCTTGCTAAATGGAGAGTCTTGATCACACCCTCAAAACATGTGAAGCTAGACATGAACTGAATCTAACCAAAGCCTCAACAAAGCCCAGGCTCAGCTACATATTAGCTCATCCTTCCACACTGCCAGCCTGCCAAGGAAAGGGGGCTTGCCCTTTTCTTGGAATTAAGTTTATTTATTTCTATTCCTTTATTCCTTTTATATGTATGGTCTTGAACACAGTTTAAAAAATTAGGATATATGAAAAGAAACTAGAAAATGTTGCAATGATCAAAGAAAAAAACAATGGCTTCAGATCTAGAGGAAGTTTAGCTGTTGGATTTATGACACAGGGAATTTGAAAAGAAAAAAAACTACAATAAATACATTAAAAGATCTAAAAGAAGTTACAGACAATATGCGAAAGACAAAGAGTTTGACTAGAGAAATGGAAACCATAAAAGAGGCCAAAATGGAAGTGCTAAAAATAAGAAACACCATCTCAGAAATGAATAATTCATTTGATAGAGTTACAGACTGGACACAGTTTAAAAGAGGATTCACAAACTTGAAAATAGGAAATTATTCAAATTAAAATATGTAGAGAGAAGATTTGATGGGAATAAAAACAGAGCATCTGATATCTCTGGAACATTATTTAATTGTCTAACATATATGAAATTAAAGGCATAGAAGGAAACATAGGATGGAGCAAATGGAATATTTAAAAAGATCTGGCCATCAGTTTTACAAAATTGACTAAAAACATCAACACATCAACACAAAGACTCAAAAGCTCAAGAAACCACAGCAGGGAAAAAATAAGAAGAACCATCAGCTAGGCAATCAGCCAAACTACTTAAAATCAAAATCGAAGAAAAGCTTAAACGCAAGCAGAGAAGAGGACCCATTACATGCAAGAGATCCACTACATTCATACATTACAAATAGTGGCTGACTTCAGTAGCGACAGTAGAGTCCAGAAAATAATGACAAACTTCATGGGATAAAAATAATTTTAAATATTGTCAACCTAGAAATCTATGTCTAGCAAAATATTCTTTAAAAATGAAGATGACAAACAAAATCTGAGAAAAAAATTTGCCAACAAATTTGCATTATAAGAAATATTAAAAGAAAGTATTTTAGGCTTCAGGAAATGATAGAAACTTGTATCTTCACAGAGGAATAAAGAGGATCATAAAAATTTAGAAATATGTGTAAATATTTTTTGTTTTGTCCTTTTTTCTTATTTTTCTTTCTATTCACACACACATTTTTAACAGCCTACAAGCCCTATAAAGCAAAAAACAATGTAGTATAAAATGTATGACATATATAGAAGTAAAAAATATAGAATAACAAGTAATGGGAAGAGTAAAACTATATTTATGAAACAGAATTAGAGAGTTTAGAAATAAACCCACACTTACACAGTCATTTGCTTATTTAAAAAAAAAAAAAAAAAGCAAATTCCCGGATGAAAGGAAAAACTTTTTTAAACAAGGATACTGGAACAATTGCCTATCCGAATTTCAAAAAGAAAAGCAAAAAATTTGCATTTCTCTGATCTTAGCAGGGTACTGGCGAAACTTATTAAAGGTAGAGTATTAATGTCTTTATATAGTGATCAAGGAAATGCCATGAAGGATATCTGTAACAGTATGATCAAAATATTTCTGAATGTATATGAATCGTGCCCTGTGATT
>CAUYON010057840.1:0-15548 GCA_963573935.1 Arctocebus calabarensis
AAAACTATCTGGGAATACTGCTATGCTAACATATTAACCACAGTATAATCATTCATAGGAAAACAGTAATTAAGCAATGAATTAAATTAAATAACAAAGTTCAAACTGTTATAAACTCATAGACCACAATGATTTTACAAACAAGCAATTCCAGAAATCTTATAAACAATAAAAAAAGAAGAAATATTTCAATATCATTCTACTTGATCTGGATACACTTGGTATTGAAATTGGAGAAAATATATTGTTATAAAGGGAAATTATAAACATGTTTCACCTATAAATGAGGATGCAATATCCTAAACAACATATTGACAAGTTGAATTAAAAAAATTAATATTTAAGTAATGTACTTTGGTCAAAATTGAATCCAATTTATATAAAAGTTAGACACTATTTTCTTTTCTTTTGTTTTTGTTTTTCTTTCCCTCACCCCCTCCCTCCTTCTCTGTCTGCTTTCTCCTTCCCCCATGCTCCACTGTGTCATTGATTGTCATTAATTGTCCTCAAATCAAAGTTGAATACATAGGATTCATGCTTCTCCATTCCTGTGATGTTTCACTAAGAATAATATGTTCCACCTCCATCCAAATTACTACAAACACTGCAAAGTCTCCGTTATTTTTGATGGCTGAGTAATATTCCATTATATACATATACCATAGCTTACCAATCCACTCCTGGGTTGAAGGACATTTAGGCTGTTTCCACACTTTAGCAATTGTAAATTGGGCAGCGATAAACCACCTCATACAAATGTCCTTATAATAAAAGTTTTTTTTTTCTTCTTCTGGATAGATGCCCAGCAATCAGATCAAACGGGAGGTCTAGGTTGAGTTCTTTGAGCTTTCTCCATACTTCCTTCCAAAAAGGTTTTATTAGTTTGCAGTCCCACCAGCAGTGTAAAAGAGTTCCTTTCTCCCCACCTCCATGCCAGCATCTGCAATCATGAGATTTTGTGATGTGGGCCATTCTCACTGGAGTTAGATGGTATCTCAGGGTGGTTTTAATTTGCATTTCTCTAATAATTAAGGACGATGAGCATTTTTTCAAGTGTTTACTGGCCATTTGTCGTCTTTAGAAAAGATTCTATTCATCTCTCTTCCCCATTGATGTATGGGATTATTGGTTTTTTTCTTGTAGATTAATTGAAGTTCTGTATAGATCCTGGATATTAAACTTTTGTCAGATTTAAGATGTGCAAATATCCTTTCCCATTGGGTAGGTTGTCTATTTGCTTTGGTTGTTGTCTCCTTGGCTGTACATTTTGCATCCACACAACAACATGTGGAAGCAGCAGTCACCCCCTTCTTGCTGGCACTAGCTGTTGTCGGTACCTTTCATTTTAGCCATTCTAATAGGCAGGGAATGGTATCATATGGTGGTTTTGATTTGCATTCCTTTAGTAGCTAATGACGTCGAGAACCTTTTTATGCACTTACTTGCTATCTTTATGTCGTCTTTGGTGAAATGTCTGTCCAAGTTACTTATTTTTACTATTTTTAAATATGAGGGTACAAATGTTTACGTTACATTGTTTTCAATTCTAAAGTAAAGTTCAGGTTGTAGTTGAGCCCTTCACCCAGGGGCCCTGCTGAACACCCTCCCCCACCTTCTCCCCTCCCCTCTTCCTCTTCCTGAACGGTTTTTTAAATCCAGTTGTTTATTTTCTTTCCTTTGAGTTTTGAGAGCTATTTATATATTCTGGATATAAATTGTTAATCTAGTAAGTGATTTTTCAAATATTTCCCCCTAGATTGTGGCTTGTCTTTTCATTTCCTTAATAATGCCTTTGAGGAACAAAAGATTTTAATTTTGATGAAATCTAATTTATGAAATTTTTCTTTTCTCAGTCATGCTTTTCACATTAAATGAAGAACTTTTGACTAACCCAAGGTCATGAAAATGTTCTACTGTTTTCTCCTGAGAGTTTTATAGTTTTATATGGCCCATTTTGAGTTAATTCTTTAAGTAAGGTATGGGCCTAAAGTCAGGGATTTTTTTTTTTTTTTTTTGCTTACGGATGTCCAGTTGTTCTGTTGGCTGATATTAGCATGATTTTTTTTTACCCTCCCCTTTATATTAATTTTCTCTCTGCAAATTAAAGATTTTTTTTTTAACCCACAGAGAGAAAATGTATGTGAAAAGTGACTGGCGTATGATTCATGGAAAAGTAAATAAATAATAGTATAAAGCACACCCCCCCACACACACACACTTGTAGAAAAAATATTGTATCAAAATGAAGCCAAAGATGAAGATCCATTGCCCAAATATAAATTCTGGTAGCCCAAGGTAAAGTTGGCAATGCTAACTTAGACTCACTAAGGATCACTGGCTCCAGCGCAGCCTGCTAAAGAAGAAATGTCTCATGCTTTTCTATAAAAATGAGGCCTTTCCCTCATCCATGCCAGTTAGTGGGCAAAGAAACTTGCTGTTACAATGATTAGACTTCAGCTGAAGGGGAACACTGTCTTCCCACACTGTGGAGTGCAGCTGGTTGTGGATGTGCACGTGGGGGGCGGGGGTGAAACCCGCTCCTGCTAGTCTTTGCCCTGCAGACCCCTCATGGGAGCTGTATTCATGTGAACGATTTACCCTGGTGACTTCAGGGCCACAGCAACCCAGCCAACAAAGAAGCTCATTTACTTTCTGACATGGTTAATGTCCTGATTTAATGGTCCTCTTATATCACACTCAGCACCCTAAATTATAGGGCAACCCAGACAATTACACCGCAGGGTTTCAGACTGCACCTCTCTGAGAGCTGCCCTCCCATGCTCATGCGGGAGCAGCCAGAGGAAGGCTTCCATCCCCTCCTGTGAGCTGCCTGCCTTCACTCTCATTAAAATAATTGTTTGCATCACCTTGTTGCTCCAGATCACTGTCTCTTGAGATTTTTCAGGACAGGAAATATTATTATAAACATATAACTGCACATGTGAAAGGCTAAAAATGTCTTTCTTGATTGTATGCCAAAGGAAAAAAATAGCCCATCTCCTTGATTTGCTCTGAAAAGTCTCTGTTATGAAAGATCATTTTCCATAATGACCCTTTGGAGGGAAGTAGTTATGGTAAGGATTTCACAAACAGGAGTCCCCAAACTTACCCCTAAGCACAGCCAGGCTCAGAGAATTGCTGATTAGGCATGTTTAGAGTTTAATAAAAACATTGTCAGATAATTTTAAAAGATTTTTACATCTCTGGTTCTCATAATAAGGTTAAAAGTAAAACTCAGATGCCCAGAGTCTGCACTTGAGGGCCTATGTCCAAGAAAACTAGGGGTGACTCATTGGCTAAAACTCTCTCTAAGAAGCATTTCTTAGCTTTGATCTACTATTTATTTTGGTAAATAACAAACTAAGAGTAAACTACATAGTTGAAAACATAAATTCATTTTATTTTATTATTTTTTTTGTAGAGACAGAGTCTCACTTTATCACCCTCGGTAGAGTGCCATGACCTCACACAGCTCACAGCAACCTCTAACTCCTGGGCTTAGGTGATTCTCTTGCCTCAGCTTCCTGAGTAGCTGGGATTACAAGAGCCCACAGAACGCCAGGCTATTTTTTGTTGTAGTTTGGCCAGGGCCTGGTTCGAACCCTTGGGTAGGGTTCGGTGCCCTACCCTCTGAGCCACAGGCACCGACCCATAAATTCATTTAAAGAAATAATGTCACATTCTAAAACTCAGATAAATATGGGAAACAAAATAATATATACTTTAATGAGACAGAATAGGAAAAGGCAGCTCCCCCAAAATTAGCATACATAACAGGAAAAATAGCTTAAAATCCTATAATTACATCAATTTGCTTTTTGGAAAGCAGGTGGAGGGGAGAGGCCTCTTGAAAAAGGAAGGTCAGCAATCAAACAACTCTCAATCCTTTTATGAATCCTCAAACACTTTACTTGACTCTGAAAAGAGGTACATACATTGCCACTCTGTGAAAGAGGACTCTTAGGAAGCTATAGAAAGGCCTTTGGTAAAGATGGCTACGTTTTCCACGTGGCATTCCAACCCTTTTTGTTTATATAATCTGGACCGTGATCCCATTCCCTTCTTGAATCAATCAGTCACTCTGCTCCTTGGTCACCTCATGTGTACAATGAGGATCAAAATTCCTGACTCTCAGAGTGGTCCTGGGATCTAACTGATGAAACACCATCAGCCTTGGCACACTGTGAAGATCCAACACAATCTCTTTAGTCTTGTTATCACTATGATTATTATTTGGTGACATGTTGAAGCTGTTCAAACTATTCTCTCTCCCTCTCTTCTCCTCCCTATCTCCCTCATGCACACAAACACACACAAATAAATGCACACGTGCACAACATACAGAGCTGAGTTTAATTAGGAGCTACTAAATATAAGAACACCTGATTTCTTTGTGGCTAATAGAGTAAATTACTATAAAATGAAACAAGAGTAATTTCTGTAAGATAATTTCAGTTATTACTATACAACACTAAAGTCAAGAATAGATGGAATCTGTAAGGAACATGAGCCTGTCGCCCTGAAATCCATATACGTCCATGTTTGCTCTATAGAAAAGAAGCCATGGGAAAACAGCAACAAAAGACAAAGGTGGCGCCCGTAGCTCAGTGGGTAGGGTGCCGGCCACATACAATGAGTCTGGTGCTTTTGAACCAGCCTGAGCCAGCTACAACAAAAAATAGCAGGGTACTACGGTGGGCACCTGTAGTCCCAGCTACTTGGGAGGCTGAGGCAAGAGAATCGCTTAAGCCCAAGAGTTTGAGGCTGCTGTGAGCGGTGACGACACGGCACTCTACCTAGGGTGACAGCTTGAGACTCTGTTTCAAAAAAAAAAAAAAAAAAGACAAATAAAAAGGAATTACAAGGGGAAACACTCCTTTACCTTGAACTGACCAGTTGAAGGGACCCAGGGCAATCCCTCCACCTAGAAACAAAAGGAACTCCAGGCTCATAGGGGCAACTCCAAGGACTTGATGAAAAACATCCTTCAGTCCCCTGGAACTACAGCCCACTATGGCTGATAGTATGTAATATAAAACATCTGTCATTTTTTCCTATATCTAAATAAATAAGTACCCAGGGGAAAGAGGAAGCTCACTACAGTAATCTGATTTGGTGATGTGTCTTTAGAAAAAATGCGTACACGAGGACTGGCATGTAAGATGTAGATAGCTATCAGCCAAGTGAAACAGCTAGAAAAGACCTACCACACTAGGGCAGGGTGGAAAATGGCAAATGGTATAGGCAGTGGAACAGAATGAATCCCTTGAGAATTATGTCATTTTCATCAGATTAAGTCATTGTGGGAAGATTTGGGGGAACAAGTCAAATTCCATTACTTTAGGAAGAATTTAAAGCTAAAGTCACAGTTTTATAGGTTGCACGTGATTATTTGTAAAACCCACATTGAGTATCATAGGCCTCGCTTGTGAATGATGTGAAACAATGCCTTACCTGGGTGATACTTGGCAGAGGGGGCAGCTTCTCAGTTCGTGGAATTGTTGGAGAGGCTCTGGACCTCTACAGTGGCCACACAAACAGACAAGGGGTGGAGTGTGGCCCATTTGAATACCAAGGATGCAGAAGCTCTTCCTGTTTATGAGAGGTGATTTCCCCCAGGAGACAAATATTTTCTGTTCTAAAGTTGTTGGCTAATTTGTTGGAAAATGGAGCCATAAATTCTGACCTCTCTCCCTTAATGATATAAGTAATTCCCTCCTGCTTTGCACCAAAGGATCTGTATTAATTCTGATATGGAGTCTAAGAGCATCCTAGGTTAGCAGTAGGCTTGGATATTTGGCTTTCTGAAATAGGAAATTCACAGATTTAGGAGCATATTTCTTACCCTTTTTCCCCTTTCTGTCTTTTATGTCTCTATCATTATACGTTTTTTCCCTAAATCTTCGTTGACTCTAAACTTCTAACCCATACACCTCTCAAAACAAGATGAGCTAATTGTGTAGTTCATTTCGTTTAACTGCAGGTCCAATGCTATGTCTGGATCAGGAAAAGGAATTTGAACTTTTCAAAGTGTGTGAAGCCATGTAGAAGTGAAGATAAATAGTCCTACTGTATCTGCTTTGGGTTTTTTATTAGTATTGGCAATTAGTAAGAATATTTATAGAGAACTAAATTAACAGGGTTTACCCACTTATAAGGGCTTTTTCACAAATAAATACATATAATCAACCTATCAAGTATTATTTGAAAAAGGAACATATTTCTAAAAATTTTTAAATTTTCCTTATACAGAGCTCAGGTCCAGAATGAAATAGAAAACAAAACTGCAGAATCTTGTGAAATTAAAAATAATACAAATATATGTATCAGAAACTATATATTACAGCTAAAGCAATATCCTGAGGAAATTTCATAGCCTTAAGTACCTAAATTAATATATATTATATACACTCAACTAAAAAAAAGGAGAGAATGATAAAATAAATTTGAGGAAGTTGCAGGGAGTGATAATAAAAATAAAAGCACAAAAAGAAAAACAGAAAAACTGCTGAGTTGTTTTCCCCTAAGGAAAAAGTGCAAACTGAAAAATTAAATCATTATTATTAAATTAAATAAACCAAATCAAAGAAAATGCTGGAAAACCACAAAAAGAAAGAAAAAATTGGAAATGAGAAAATCTTCAGGCTTGGCGCCCATAGCACAGTGGTTACAGTGCCAGCCACATACACTGAGGCTGGTGAGGTTGAGCCTGGCCTGGGCCAGCTAAACAACAATGACAACTGCAACAACAAAAAAATAGCCAGTTATTGTGGCAGATACCTGTAGTTCCGCTACTTTGGAGGCTAAGGTGAGAGAATTGCTTAAGCCCAAGAGTGTGAAGTGGTTGTGAGCTGTGACGCCACAGCACTCCACTGAGTGTGATATAGTGAGGCTCTGTCTCAAAAAAAAAAAAAAGAAAGAAAGAAAATCTTCAGCTACGTGGGAAAATTTTTCTATAATGAAGAATTAGCCTGCTCAATTGTATAAAAATGTGAAAACATCATCATTTTCTAAGAAGATACAAATTGTTAAATATAGAAATCAGAAATAGAAACAAATTAATTTACATAGCAGGGAGTTTTAAAGTTTTTAAAAGTTTCTACCCAGAAAGTACTCAGATCAACTTGTTTTATAGATGAATTCTGTCAACCAGTCAAAGTACAGACACATTCAATGTTAATTAAACTGCTATGGTTGATAAGGAAAAAAAAGAAAGTTTACCAAGGACTTTTTTTCAAAATTTTTATTTCACAATGCATTTAGATATACAAAAGAATTGCAAAGACACTGTAGAGTTTCCATGTCTTCTCCTAGCTTTTGCTAATGGTCATATCTTATGTCTATAACAAGGGTATATTTGTCAAAACTTAGAAATTGTCACTGTTACAAAACTTTTAACTAACCTATTTATTTGGATATTGTCAGCTTTTTTCACTGATGACCTTTTTCTAGTCCCACATCCAATCTAAGATACTGTGCAGCATTTAGCAAATTATTTTTATGAAGCAATATATATATATGTGAGAGTTGATAACAAAATGCGATAAGGCCTCCCAAAAGAAAAGTATAGATCTATCTCACTCATGAACTTAGCTCAGAAACATTCTAACTAATCCAACCATACTTTAAAAGAAAAATACACCACAGCCAACTGGAGTTCAATCCAAGAAATGAGAATGTTCCAATGTAGGAAATTTATTAATATAACATAAAGTAGGTCACAGGAGAAAAACTAGTTTATTCATAGACGTAGAAAAGGGAAGGTTCAACATAATTCATAACTTAACGTCTTAATAAAACAGAAATATGCTCACATCAGGAATTTACACACATGCGTGTACAGCATTTTGCTTAATAAGAAAATATTTCTTTTGAAGTAAAAAAAGAGACCAGGATGCTCACAATTAACACAATGATTTAAAATTGTACTGGAATTACTCATCAATGTAATTAGACAAGAGGCATGAAATGCATAAACTTGGAAAGGAAGTAAATTTGGAGATGACACAGGGTATACCTCAGATACACGCACACATGCTCATGCACACACAGAACCAATGAAAAAGCTGTTATAAACAATAAGGTGACTGAGTTAGATTGCTGGTGACAAAATTAAACAAAAATCAGTAGCTGTATCATGGGGCAAGCAAGTAGAAAACACAGTGGAAGAAAAAAAGAAGGGAGTATCTAGGACTATATTTTGTAGGAAATGTATAGGTCCTCTACAATCACATTTTATAAATTATGCCAGTGAACATAATAGAAAAATAAAATATGGGTGTGGGACCAAATCCTAACCACCAGACCACCAGGGAGTGTCAATACGGAGAAACTAACATATTATTGAATAGAAAAGCATTTCCCTAAACTAATATGATCTCAATAAAAAATATCAATACAAGGAGTAATTTTACTTACTCCTTACTAATTTTTACTTAAAAATTATTCCCTCCTTTTTTAAACTACACAAGTGAATGGAAAATTTACATAAGAAAAGTAGACATTTGATCATTTTCAGAAAAATTGTGAAAACTCAAGAACAATAAGAGAGGATCAGCCCTAACACATTTTAAAATGTTATACAGTTGTAGTTTGGTTTTACGTGCAAAGAGACAAAAAACTCAATGTAATCATGTAGTGAGTACAGAAATAGGCCAAATGCTTATGGGAACTTGGCATATGGTCATGACAGCATTTCAAATCAGTGGGTAAAGGGTAGATTATTCAAAAATGGAGATAGGACACCAGAGTAACAATCTACACAAAAATAATGAAAATATCCTGGAGTAGTTTTGAAAGGCCTTTCAATACAGAACATAATATCCCAACATGATAAGAGTTATAAATCTGAACACATAATTCTGTTTAGGAAAATTATCATGGACAGAGACAAAAAATAAGTAATGATGTTGGAGAAAACATTTGTCACAAATAAGATAGAGTAAGTAATGATTTCCATAATATGTAAAGATCTATTGAGATTCAATAAGAACAGATGAGTAACAGAGAAAGAAGTAAGGCTATTTTTATGTAAAAAAAAGAATATAAATGGCTCTTCAACCCCAATTTTATTTAATTTTTAAAAGTATAAAGCTTTTAACTGGCAAAGTTAAAAAAATGTTTAATTTTATATGGTATTGTGATGATGCAGGATTTTCACTTGCCAGCTGAAAGATATGATTGATGTATAACTCCTTGTATGGTAAATTTGGTCCTATCTCTCCCTTGACCCAGCTGACTTGAGATTTTATCCTTTGGGATAGTCATTGAGCTGTGCAAAGACATGCATAGAGGAAGTTCATGGCAGCAATGTTTGTAATAGTGAAATGATCCAGACAGCCTACATGCCCATCAGTTGGAAGAGCAATTAAATAAATTACGGTACATTCACACAATGTAATACAACACAGTGGGGGAAAGAAATGAGGAACTACGACATCATTTTTGTAAAAAGAAACAAAACTAAATGAGCTATTGTTCAGAGATGATTACAGATGGAGTAAAATGATTTTTACACATGTATAAAGCAAGAGCATATGGGGACCCCTTACAGTTTGGGATGTGGTCTGATTCTAATCTGTGTTGATGGATTCAAGATTCTACATTTTACTACTGTACTTAATACTACATACTCCTTATATGTTCTATTGTATCTATCAAGTATCATGCAAGAATAACTGTTTTTAGAAATGAGGCGGCTCAAGGGTGACAACATTGATAGTGGTCCTGAACAGGTCTTAGGAGTAGAATCATGAGTTGGCACCTTCAAACTGGTGGCCTTGGGCAAGCCATGCATCCCTCCATACCTTTGTTTACACATTTGTAAAATAGGCTTATAGTAAGTGTAAAATTGTTGAGAGGATTGAAAATATGGGTATAAGCACAAAGGACAGTGTCCTGCACATAGTAAGAACATGTAAGAGTTGGCCATTATCATTGGTAGGGAATGACTAACAAAATACTACCTGAACAGAGCAGGAGCAGGAGCTGGTGGGTGCCCACTCCCTTCTGTGGAGAAGGTGAAGGAAGGCCATGCTTTGTGAACTCCTAGAGTATTTGTGCCCACGTAAATTTGGCAACAGTGACTCCTCCTGAGAAAGGAACTCAATCGGGAATTTAGCATTGATAGGAGGGAGATTTGGTTTCATTGTAGAATTTGACATTTTCCCCCATGAATTACCTTTTTAATTCAAAAAAAAATGAATCTAGGATTAAGCCAGCAAAATAAACTGAAAGGTTCCCTGCTCTGGCCAGGAGGAATTCCTCATGCCCACAGCCTTTCTCTCTGCCCACTGATGCTTAAGCTTCCATAATCATAGAGCTTGATGTCATGCCAGTACTCAGTGGTGTTGACAGACTCCAGCTCAAAAGTCTCTTTATGAGACCTTGTCCCTCAGTAAAGCTTGCAAATTGCTCTGATCTTAGTAGACAAAGCCATTGCTCATTCTCTGAATCTCCAAGTATCCTACACAATAACATTAAGAATTGGCGAAAATTACCCGAGATAAAGCGTCCTTTAGAACATCAAAGTCCTTGATTTCCAGGCTGTGGGCTGCAGGTATGTGACAGCCCTGACGGCCCAGATGGATGGCAAAGATAAAGCAAGAAGTGAAAGGCCCAGATGGATGGCAGAGATAAAGCAAGAAGTGAAATTCTCTGCTGCACCACCCACTTTGGATTTGGCGCTAGGGTTTCTTCCAAAGGGATTAATGTTATGCTCAGAGGTGTGAGCACATTTTGCTTTTACCTTCAAAACCAGGTAATCAGCAGTAGATAACAATCAGAGAAGGAAGCCTTTAAACTTCTCTGGAAGCTGTAAAGTCTTTCTCCTGGCAGGTTAGTTTAATTTTGAGCTGGGTTTTTTCCCATTATGTGCACATAGTTTCCATGTTTGGGCTAAATTCTGTTTCTAGTTTTTTTTTTTTATGACGGGAGCCTCTTTCTTTTCCTACCATCATCAATGTACTTTCAGGAGTAACCCTGAAGTACAGGGTTTTGAAGACCAGCTCTGGCAAACTTAGTTCTTTACTCAAAGGACATAAACATTATCCATAAATGTATCCAAACTTGCACAAATTCCCCCAAATATATGCACACACAATCTAAGTGGTCTCCAACCTTTTTTCTTTTCTGCAACACATTGGGAGAATAAGAGTTGTCTTGGGCCACACACTAAACATGCAAACGCTAATGAAAGCTAATGAGCAAAAAAAAAAGTCAATGCATAATTTTAGCGATATCCAACACTACAGATAGGTGAAAAAAGTCTTCACAAGATCAGCTTGTGTCCCGCAGATCACAGGTTAGAAGTCCCTAACAGCCACATGAGTTTGAGGGGTTGACTGTCCCCTTAGAGGAAAATGGTGGCATTTTACAACTGGCTGAGAAGTTGATTAACTCTCCTGCGGGACAACTGAGCTCTAGCTATTTCTCTAGAAAAGAAGTATTTTAAGACATAACAAAAGAAATGTGAAACTTTCCATATTCAACAAATGGACCACCAATTTACCTTGCCCTATTTTAGCATCAAATGTTGTTTTCACAAAAACAAGCATGAGTCACTAAATTGGGACATAGTCACTTTCTTTAATGTAGGTTATGGACAATTAACAGGAAAGACTTTGGTAAAATTGGACAAAGTACCAGAAGATCCTAATACTCTGGAGACCATCTGGATCTCAAATGCAGATGAGAAGTGAAGGGGAGGGGGAGAGAAGGGAGGGGAAGGAGGGACGGAGAGAGGGAGAGAAGGGAAAAAAGAAAGAAAGAAGAGAAAGACAGAGGAAGAAAGGAAGGGAAGGAAGGGGAGGGTTTTTTGGTTTTTCTTTGTTTTCTTTTGTTTTTTGGTTTTATTGTTATTGTTGTGGTTAAGTCCAAAGTATTCTTGATGTAAAGATAATTTGTAAATGTCAATGACTCAAAAGAGCCCTGGGACAGTATTTTCAAGAAAGGTAGAAAATAATTTGAATAATTCTTGTGCTATGATTGCTGGCTGAGGAAATTTAGTAATTCAGAGAATTCATTGTTTAGATAAATACTTCTGAACCTGGAAACAACTAAAATGCTTGAAGATTAGTCTTTCAGGAAGTGCCATGAGGAAGGATGGATGCCCAGTTAATGAGTGTCTCTTTCAGAGCACAGCCTTGTTGGAAAAGCATTCTTCATGATGGAAGAAATAGACAGACCCCTGGACAGCTGGATTCAAACTCACACATTCCACTGGGGTTGCCATTTGAAGTACCCCCCTCAGGATGCTGACACTGGCTACCAGGAGGCAACTTCGGAACACACTTAGAATTGCTGAGTGTGAGTTTACCTCACTAATAAACCCCACCAAAAAAGATTTACAAATCTCATCCAGAAAGAAGACTTATTACTTTGCTTATGGTCATAAGATTTTTAAAAAATTCAAAAATGCTGAACAGGACGATTGCTTGAATCCAGACGTTTAAGGTTGCTGTGAGCTAGGGTGAGGCCATGATACTCTAGCCTGGGCCATAGAGTGAGATTCTGTCTCTTAAATAAATAAATAAATAAATACAGTGTGACCTACTTTGATTATTTTTTCACTGGATCGGAGTGATTTAGTACTGTTTTCAAACATGAAACCCACCTTCAAAGGACAAAGATTTACGTTTCAAGGAAAATCAAAATTTTGTTCCCCTGGGCCATCTGAGTGCATTTTGAACAGGGCTGGATCATGGGAGGAAAATGTGGGCCCACTCCTAACAGGAGGATGGATAATGTTGGTCGGTCTTGTGGGAGCAGTGTGTTTTCTAAACACTGGCCTCATGACCTCTGTTGACGCCTGTATGGTATGAAGTCCACACCGTGAATGGCATGCTGCCCTGGTGTCAAGTCTCTGCAGTCTGGTCTACTGATGCACTCCAGGGCCCTTGAATCTGGGAAGAATGCACTGGGACGCGCCCTTGCCTCACTAGCCTGAGCCACACTTAGCTGTTGTCCCACAGTCATTTAGGCCCATTGCCCCAAGGTCAGATGGAATCAACCACTTAAGAGGGTTCCGTGTGCTGACCAAGACTTACCCCTGAAAGGCCCAGGTAACAAGTGCCTGATTCTGGCCACTCAGAGAGGTCCTCTGGCATCACTAAGGGAAGGAGAAGAAAGTGGCAAGTGGAGGGGCCTGGGGAAGAGCCAGAAGACAGCTGAGTATGGCTTCTGCTTCACAACCCTCCTGGCCACTCCACTGCCCTCAATCACACATTGCAGGAAAACGGCAGGGCATCAGACACTATCATACTGCTCCACTTTCTGATTCGTGGTTAGATTCTGTTCAAGATCCTGAGGAGAATAACTATTTAATTACCTGAGCTGACTCTCAATGCATAAACAACAAAATGGCAACTTTTAAATTTACAAGACATTCCGTTTCTTTTTTTTAAATTAAATACACCAGTAACTTTAATCTTATTCATTCAAGGACAACGGATGGCACTTCCAGGTAAAAAAAGGTATATACATATGTGTTTCTACCCATCCTTTTTAGTACAGACCTAAATGGGATTAATCACCCCAGTGTTTGATGCTGTGATGTTGCCTAACCTCAGATATCCCGCAAAACTACACATCTAGAAAATGAAAAAGGAAACCTTTAAATCAGGGATGGACTCCCTTTGAAACTCACAGTGAATGTACAAGGAGTTTGTAATGACTTCAGCTGGTGACTTGAAGTCTGTTTCTTTACCAATACTATACTCTCTCGTTTATATTTGTTTTACTATCCCTAGTCTAAGAAAACATGTTTAGCAGGCAAACAAATCAATGCAGATATTAGACTGAAAAAGGGATACTGTCACTCTTTAGGGACTGAGGATAGAACTCTCATCACCATTAAATTACACAATGAATAGAAGTACAAAGCACACAATTCACAGATCATACCTCAGCATTAACAGTTAATATATAGATATAGATACTTTTATATCTGTCTAATATTTTTACTATCACCAGATACACTATCATTAAATACAAGTTACAGAAGTGTGTAAATACCATTAGTTAGAGGGTTACTTATTGTTTCCTTTAGCAAGCAGCAGATAAGGGCATAGGATTTAAACTGAAGGGAACTACTTTCTATCACCAGTGGCATTAAGATATAACATTGCATTTCACAAAGTACGGCTTTTTATCTAGTTTATAGAACCAAGAGCAGCATGTGTCAAACCAATAACCACTACTTTAGCATGTGTTATAGAATTTTAAAGGACTTACCTTACGAATGGTACCTAACTACTCTATAAATATGCATGTTGTGAACAAATGAATAGTAACTATTTTTACAATATTGGATTATAATGCTCACACTAGAAGTACTTTGCTTTATTTTCTAGAGGTAATGGTATGAGAAATGGAGTTAACACTGTTGTGTAATCAGACTACAAAATCCAGAGCCTTAAGATGGGTCTGTGTTTGTCCCAGTTTCATCCTGCCATTTTTCTACACTGAAAAGGCCTATCACTTGTAACGTTTTCCTTCTTTTCTCTGATCAAAAACATTGCCAATAGACTATAGAAATAGTTTAAAAGTTTTGTTTTACTTAGCCAAGCATTTTGGACTATAATGTGTACCAATATTCTGCTGCCTGTGTTTTCTTGTTTTCTTAGGATAATTTGATTTGGAACTGACACCGCACCTGATGCATTATTAACAAGATCTAGGCTTCAGAAAATGACACATTACAAGTGAGGTCCATGTATGGGGTCAAAGCATCAGAACAATGGAAGATTCCAGTTATATAGTTGGAGCCATGTTCACTCACTCCTTTTCAACTATGTGTCACAGACTTGAGAAAAGAATTGACTTCAAAATCAAAAGAAAACAAATACTTGAAAAATCTCTATTTACATCCAAATTTTTTAAAAATAAAATGTGCAGATTAACAACCTGATCATAGTTAAAGTGAAGCTATTTATTTTTATGTCTATACTGGCACTCAAAATATGCTACAGTCATCTATTTCTTTAAAATTCAGGAATTTTAGCTCTTCATTATGAGACTAGGGAACATAAAGTAATTGCATCATCATGTAAAAATATGGTTAGGCAATGGACATTTCTCAGCAAGAACATTTGTGCATTCTAACAGAATGAGTGATCACTGCCATGGGCTACCCTTGGCCACCATTGACAAGGACGGATAACACCACAAGACATTCCTTTCCTTTCGTGCAGTCACTTCACTCAGAAATAGCTCTTTCTTCTCACTGTCTCCAACTTGCTCTGGTGTCAGGAACTGACATTCAGAATGTTTAGCTTTGTCTTGAGATATGGTTGGGGCGTATGGACTTTTGGGATTTTAAAACTGGAAACTGAGGAGAGAGCTGATCCCTGAGGGTGAGCAGGACTGGAATACATCAAGTAGTAACACATACTCCATGAGTGAGCATCACGACGAAGCTAAGCTAACCCTGGTTTCCTACCATTCGAGGTAGATATTGATATCTTTTCTTTCCCTCCCAACCCCCCCCCCGCCCCCCCCCCCCCCCCCCCCCCCCCCCCCCCACGTGTGTTTTTTTTTTTTGTTTTGTG
>CAUYON010057843.1:0-10452 GCA_963573935.1 Arctocebus calabarensis
TTCTAATGTAAAGATTGAAAAGCATGAATGATGTGGTATATATAGTAGAAAACAAAAAGAAAAAGAATTTTTAAAAAGATAGGAATGCACAAAGTACCCATATTCCCACCACCCCAAATTCCTATTGTTACAGTTTTTCACACACTGTTTCCAACATTCACCTGTACATTGTGATGGTCTGTTAATTTCTTGACCATCTCAATAACAGTCATTGTTTAGTGTTCATGATTCATGTTGTCCCCTCCCCTTGAGTTGGGGCTGTTCCTGAAACATGCTTTGACTATAGAATGTGGCAAAAGTGGCTGGGCACAGTGGCTCATGCCTGTAACTCTACCACTCTGGGAGGCTGAAGCCGGATTGCTTGAGCTCGAAATCAACCTGAGTCAGAGCAAGACCCTCATGTCTAAAAATAGCTGGGCATTGTGGCAGACACCTGCTATTCAGGAGGCTGAGGCCAAAGAATCTCTTGAGCCCAGGAGTTTGAGGTTGCTGTGAGCTGTGACACCATGGCACTCTACCCAGGGCGACAAAGTAAGACTCTGTCTCAACAACAATAAAAACAAACAAACAATGGCTCGGCGCCTGTGGCTCAACAGGCTACGGTGCCAGCCACATACACCTGAGCTGGTGGGTTCGAATCCAGCCCGAGCCCGCCAAACAACAATGACAGCTGCAACCAAAAAATGGCCGGGGCATTGTGGTGAGCGCCTGTGGTCCCAGCTGCTTGGGAGGCGGAGGCAGGAGACTCGCTTGAGCCCAGGCATTGGAGGTTGCTGTGAGCTGTGATGCCACAGCACTCTACCCAGGGTGACAGCTTGAGGCTCTGTCTCAAAAAAAAAACAAAAAAAACCAAGAATGTGGCAGAAGCGACATTCTGCACCAGGTCCAGGTCTAGGCCTTGAGGAGGCCTAATTGCTGTTGTTTTTGGCTCATTGGGAGCCCCAAGCAGCCACATCCCAAGTCTGGCTACCTTACAGGGAAGATCGTGTTGGGAGACAATGGGGAGAAGCATGTGAGGAGCAGGGGGAGGCCCAAGACTATGGAGAAAGAGACGCTCAGCCTTGTGGCCACTAGTGGTCCGGCAGGAGGACTGCCCAGAGAGCTCAGGCCAAAGGCAAGAATTGGAAACCAACAAAATGGTGATGATTTTAAGCCATGACGTTTTGTGGTGGTTCCTTAAGGAGCAACTGATTACCAAACTCTAAGTGACACAGGTCACAGAATTCACATTGTCTCGCCACCTGCCCCATCAGACCCCAGTGCAAAGGGAGGAAAGGATAACTTAAGGCATAGTCAGGAGAAAATGGGTGATATGTATTCATTTATTAATATCTCATCTCAGTTCCTTACAGAATATGAGGTGCTTTAACAAAAATGCCCATAATAGAAGGATTCCTTCCTTCTTTCCTTCCTTCTTCCCCATCTCCCTTCCTCCCTCCCTTTCTTTCTTTTTTTTGTAGAGACAGAGTCTCACCTTATTGCCCTCAGTGGAATGCCGTGGCGTCACAGCTCACAGCAACCTCCAACTCCTGGGCTTAAGCAATTCTCTTGCCTCAGCCTCCCGAGTAGCTGGGACCACAGGCACCTGGCACAATGCCCAGGTATTTTGTTGTCGTTGTTGCAGTTTTTGGCTGGGGCCAGGTTTGAACTTGCCACCTCCGATATATGGGGCTGGCGCCCTACTCCTTGAGCCACAGGCGCCACCCCTGGCTATTTTTTTTTTTGTTGCCGGGGCTGGGGCAACAAAAAAAAGGGGGGTCGGGTTTGAACCTGCCACCCTTGGTATATGGGGCCAGCACCCTACCCACTGAACCACAGCCATCACCCTGGTTTTCTTTCTTTTTTTAAATTTCAGATTAATATGAGGGTCCAAACGATCAGTTTCGATGTTTGCATTTGTTAGATCGAGTCACTGTTGTAGTTGTGTGCCGCACCCAAAAAGTGTACTACACGCCAACATTGTGCCCACACTGTTCCCCCTCCTCTTTCCCCTGTCCCCCCATCTTGAATTGGATTGAGTTTTTCTCTTGTGTGGGCATGTATTCGATCATCTACTAGCTTCATATTGACATTGAGTCCATCAGATACTTGCTTTTGCATTCTTGTGATACTTTACTAAGAAGAATGTGCTTCAACTCCATCCAGCTTCATATAAAAGATGTATCGTCTTTTTTATGGCTGAATAATATTCCATGGTATACATATACCACAATTTCTTAATCCATTCCTGGGTTGATGGGCATTTACATTGTAAACTGAGCTGCACTAAACAATCTAGTGCAAATGTCCTTGTGACAAAATAATCTTTTTTTCTTCTGAGTAGATGCCTCGTAATGACATTGCGGGGTCCAGTGGAAAGTCCATTTTGAGTTCTTTGAGGCTTCTCCGTACTTCTTTCCAAAGAGGCTGTTTTTGTTGGCAGTCCCACAAACAGCATAAAAGTGTCAGCATCTGCATCTTTGGGCTAATGGAAGGTTTTCAGAAGGCTAGAAGGATGGTGAGGAAGAAAAGGCTGGACGAAGGTGGGAAGGTGAGCACTGCCTGCCAGGTGGAGGCTGAGTATCAATAGCTCTCCTCATGTTTTCGTGGGAAGTGGCCTGAAAAAGTGGCCCTAAGAGTCCTTGTGACCTGAGGGAGAAAGCAGCAGCTGAGGTGCCAGGAGAGGGACCCAGGGTTATACTCACCTAGGGTCTGCTCCCTCTAGAAATCCGGTTAGAGAGGATGTGCGATCCCATGAAAGGTGAGACTGTGGGATGGAGGAGACTTTGCTGGGAGTCTAGGTGGCTATAGTCGGGCCACCAGGCTGCACAGGGAGGGGCAGTCAGGCACAGAGAAGGGCAGAGTGAAGGCCAGGAGTGGGCACGCAGCTTCCCGCCGCACCAACAACACGTGGCTCCTCTGCGTCCAGCGGCCCCAGTTCCGTCCCCAGTGCTCGTGTAGGGGAGGCTGCCCACCCCCGCTCCCTTCTTCCACTTTCCCCAGCTCCTGGGGGAGAGACCTTATTCCAGGGAACAAGGCAGCTCTGGACACAGGGGCGAGACCGGCTCCTCAGCGCCCTGCACAGCCACCTGCTCAGCTTCACCCGCTTGCCACAGGCCACGCTGGGGGCTCTCCCCTTCCATCCTTCAACCCTAATCCCTTGCAGCTGTTGTCCTCCCCGGGGAAGACAGTTGTGTTGCAGCGAAGGGAAATAGTTATTTTGAGTTGGCCACTGGCTTCCGACTGAGAAACGCAGATGGCCGTGTTGGGGCCTGGCAGTGGGGGCCCAGCACGCAGCCTCAGGGGTATCGGGAGCAGGATGCCATTCTGGCCACAATGGGGGATGTAGAGGAGAGGGGCCAGCGAGGGAAGAAACAGATCAGAGGTGGGGGACACAGAAAATGGGGATGGTATCCTGCAGCTGGTCCAGATTAGCTGGGTAAGGTAGACACAGCCTCTTCTCATTGGCCCTGGTGCCTTTGGCAATGGTGGAGAAGGAAAGGAGGCCCCTGTGACCGAGACGGGGGCTGCTGGTGTTGGGGAGGGTAGTGCTGCTATTCTAAGGGCATGGCTGGGGTGCGATGGGTGACTGTCCCCCTCTTCCAGGCAGGCCTGTCCCAGCACCTTCCAGTCCGACTTCGTGGAGACCTTATACCTCTGGTGGCGTCTGCCTTTCCTGCCAGTGGGGCTTGTAGGACAGTGAGCCGATGGATGTGACCCTCTGGGCCTGGGAGAGCCAGGTAACCCTGCGGTTAAGTCCTTCTCCTTAGGGCAGGATGACTTGGACTTGAATCTTGGCTCTGGACGTACCATCAACCTCACTGAGCCTTACTGGTTTACAGGAACAAGCCTGCACCCCCCAGCGTGTGTGTGGGGTTTACCCAGAGAATGAGTGTACCGTGCACAGGGCAGGACTCAATGGCTGTCATTGTTGCATTGTCCTCAAGGAGGTCATTGTGGTTGGCGTTCCCCTTGGGCCACCGATTGTCTCTGCCTAGTAGGGGATTCCAGGAGGGTTTTTGTGGGGAGGAGAGGAGAAATGAAGGAATCTTCACCAGGGAGGAAGATAAGGCTTTTGGAAATGCGGGGAGGAAAGAGAGGAACCCACTGGACTGTCCACTTTGAGAGGGCAGGGCCCACATCAATTTTCTTCCCTGCTGTATCCCCAGTTCCTAGGACAGTGCCCAGCACAGGGATGGTGCTCAGAGAGTTAGTTGAATGGATGGATTTTTGAGTGAACCATTGGCTCTCTGCACTGCGAACATGCCCTGGGCCCCTGGCTGAATATGGCTGCTTGATAAAACTCCTCTCCTGGTCAGTGCCCAGGACACAGTCATCAGATTTTTCTCTCTAGAATTTGAGCAGGGAAATGAAGACGGGGTTAGCAGCAGTGAGAAACGGGCAGAGGGTTGAGTCAGCCCTGCCAAGGGGGCAGTGAAGCACCTGCTGGCAGATGAGCGCCTCTGTCTTACAGATGGGTGTTAAGGCTGCAGAGAGAGCAGGAGCCGGGCTGAGAGCACACAGCTGGGCAGCGTCAGACCTGCAGGGCAAAATCTGGGGGTGATATAGCTGCTCCCATTCCCCCAGGGGTGGGGGTTGCTGTCTGGGCTCTGCTGGAGGAGTAGGGATTGAGAACCTTCCAACCCGAAAGGGAGAGATCAGGTGGTAGTGAAATCCAGAGCTGCCTCTGAAGGCCTCAGGAACATCTGCCCTGCTCACCCTGGAGCCTTCCAGGCAGGGGGTGTGATGTGTGGGGATGGCTGTCACCAGGGAAGTAAGGGGCATATTGGTGATAGGTGTGTTCTGGGAGCCAGTTCTACCTCTCACTGTGTAACTTAAGTTGACAACCCTCCATTCCTTCATCTGTAAATGGAACCATTGTGTCTCCCTGTCAGGGTGGGGGAAAGGATTAATGAAATGAAATGATCTATTCGTTTATCCGAACAAATACATTGGGCACCTACTGGATGTCAGGCTTGGGAAATAAATGAATGTGGTTCCCACATTGAACTTACATTCTAGATGGGAGGCTGACAAATACACGGATGCGATCACGTGCATGGTAGGGCAGAAGGTGATAAGGGGCTAAAGGGGTGGGGCAGGACAGGAGTTGGACGGGGAGTGGTCTGAGTCACTCAAGATGTCTCAGGAAGAGCATTCTAGGAGGAAGGAACAGCATATGCAAAGTTCCTGGGGTGTGCGTGTGCCAAGTGACCTAGGAAACAGCGAAAGCGGAGTATGTGAGAGTAAGGTCAGGCGTGAGGGGTGTCCCCTCCTCTGTGACCAGTTCTATGAGGGAGTTGTTCCGCAGTGGCTGTGAGAAACCAGTGCCTATATAGAGACAGGACAAAGCAAGCCCAGCCCCACTCCCACCCGCCGTGACTCCAATATGTCCTTTTTCATTTCCTGCCATCGGATAGCCTCTGCCTCAGGTCCTTGGACCCAGAGGCCTCCTCCATCATGACCTGTGACCCCACGGGACAGAGGCCCAAGCTGGCAGCCGCCACCTCCTGCTTGGGGAGGGCTCTGTCTGCCCTGGCCAGTCTCGGGAGCACCACAAAGGGGCCTTTCACCAGAGGGCATTGTGGGGGGACTGGGACGGGATGTGGTGCCCTTCTGCCTGTGGGCATAAAGACCCCCTTTCTCTTCTGCCACACCAGCTCTCATGACCAGCCGGGGGAGGGCCCAGTGCAGGGAGGTTCTTGGGGGCCAGGCCAGACAGTGGTGGGAATTTACAGCCAACCACCCTCCAGCAAAGAGCCTGACTGCAGTGGGTCTGGGAGTGGAGGCCTGGCTCACCCACTTCTCACCGCAGAGACCTGCTCTGCTCTGCTGGGTTCCACACCACCAGCCTCTCTCTGGGTCATCCGCCTGGATTCTCCCCCCTCAGGTCCCTCGCACTGCAGCTGTGGCATTCCGTGTTGGACAGGGACCCGCCTTAGCAGGAGGCAGGCAGGAAGCTGGAGCACAGAGAGGGCCACAAATGCTGGGGCAGGGGCCTCCTGGTCCAACAGTGACAGGAAGGAGGCTGAGTTGCCTGGGCGTGAGTGTGAGCGTGGGGAGGAGACACGAGACACGGCTGTGGGGCAGCTGCAGGGGCCCAGGAGGATCCCCTCCTGCTGGCTGTGGGGGCAGGAGGGGAATGGCCAGCAAGCCAGGGCCCAGGCTGGGGCTTCATCTGGAAGTAGCGGGCCCGCTCCCCAGGGAACTGCAGGGAGGAGCTGGGCCAAGGGCCAGCCCACCAGGAACAAGACCAGAGGGGACCTGGGGAAGGGGATGTGGATGGCCTGGACAGGGACGGCCCCGAGGCTGAGTAACCCTGAGTAACTGCACCAGCTCAGGACACACCCTGGGCTCTGACTTGGGCAAAGCAGGGCTGGGAACCCTGTGGGAAGAGCAGGGTGGCTAGCTAGGCAGGAGCCCACAGAGCAGCTGGACATGAGGCTGGGAGTGCCAGGGATCCTGGGGAGAGAGGAAGAGAGGGTGAGGGAGGAGAGGAAAGAGAAAGGGAGAGAGAAAGAGAGGAGAGACCAGAGGAAACGGGACAGCGAGAGCAAGAGGGGAGAGGATGTCCCATAGAGCAAGGGGCAGAGCCCTGGCCCCTGCGCACGTGTCTATCGGGCTTCATGGGCCAGGGCGGGGCGAGGCAAGGCTGGTGCTGGTCAGTTTCCACCTCACAGAGGAGGGAATGGGGGGCAAGCCTCAGCAAGAGGGTCTGGCTGGACCCAAGCTGAGCAGGCCACGAGGGAAGGACCCCCACTTAGAAGCCCTGGCCTTCCCCAGGCAGGGGACTGGTCACCATGACCTCTCCAGGGCGAGAGCTACACTGTGTTTCTCTGGGTTGAGAGCACCCAGAATGGAACTACTCTCTGCCTCAGTTTCCCTCTGTAAGGCAGAATTGTGGTTTGTGGCCTTGGTTGGATGGCAGGGCTGGGTGGGGGTCTGTGGCCCAAGCCTTGTTGGAGAAGTCACCACGTGCCCATGTCCAGTGGACCTTGGGCCTCCTCCTCCTCCCCACCCCCCTTTGTTCCAGGAAACGCAGGAAAGGCAGCCAGAGGGGTGGGGGGCAGAGCAGAGGGATGGGGGGCAGAGCTGCTGGGTGTTTCCAGGGAAAAACTGATCCTCCCATGGAGTGGGCAGCCAGTACCACCTCCCCATTCCTGGTTCTTCCCCTCCCTCCACCCCTCCATTTCTTCTTCCCTCACTTTCTGGCAGAGGGAGCCCAGCAGCTGGAAAAAACCTGCTCTGCTCCCAGCTCCCACCCTTTAGCACCCGGGGTGCAGGCGGGGCAGGGCGTGTGAGTGTGTGAGAAAGTGTGTGAGAGAGAGCCACTGAGTGTGTATATGTGTGTACACACGCCCAGGTGCCGGTGAGAACATGGGGGAAGCCCAGCCATTGTCATCTGGGGGGCATCAGGGGAAGAAACAAGCCTGGTCTGATACCTGGAGCCTCAGCTTTGTCTTCTGAATATGGGAGCGGCACTTTCCCTGCTTCCCTAGGGCTGATGTGTCACAGAGAAGCCAAGGTGAAGGGCAGGAACATGTCCCGGAGCCCTCCGGCTACTAGATGCTCTCGTGCCTTGAGACAGGTGCTGTCACCATCCACACATCCCACAGGGAAGCTTAAGGATGTGAAGTGGTGACCTGAGACCAGCATTGAGTTGACCTGATTTCAGAGTTACTGACACGGCATGCGGACATCTCCCCAACTCTGTGCGGCTGCTTCAGGTCACACTGAGGCCCCCTGGGGCGGGAGGGAGCCAGCCACCTCTCCCGCCCTCCATGGCTCTGAAGGTCGGTTCCTGCTCTTTGGGGAGCTGCCCCTCACGCTGCTGCCTGTAGGAACTGAGGTTTTTCCCTGACTCAGGGATGCTCTGCTGCTTGTCTCAGCTCAAAGAGTTCCCGCAGGTCGCCTGGTCCAACTCCCCCACATTTACCTGGGGTGCCTGAGGCCCGAGACCTGTGTTTAAGATTGCAAAGCACATCTGGGCAGTGCTGGGGTTCCACCGTCCTGCCTGGTGGTCGGACTGTTCTCCCTTCCTCCAAGGTACGTGGTTCCTGGAAAGGCTACGGGTACATTGCCCCACCACCTCCCAAACCACCCCACAATTTCCCCAACCTTCTCAAATGTCAGGGGGTGGGGGGCTCAGCTGAGTAAGTGTGCTTTGGCTTCTGGACACACCCATCCCCTGCCCCACCTCCCATTCGTGGGTGTGGGTCTCTCCTCCTGCAGGCTGGTCAGGGAGACATAGGCCTCCCCCCAGCCCCACCTCTGCACTCTGCCCCCATCCTCCAGGATAAAGCTTATGGCTGGAAGACCCCAGCCTCTGAAACCAGCCCATTGGTCAGGCAGGCTGGAGCCTACCCAGCACCACCAGCAGGGAGCAGGAGGGGGCAAGAACGGTGGCCTCCTCCCCAGTATCAATCGCCTCTTCCCTCAGTCCCATCCACCGCTCCCTTCCCAGAGGCCTTTTCTCCTCCTCTCTCCAGCCAACACACCCTGCAAGTTAGGATATATTGTGGGACCAGAGTGTCATAACGATAAGAAAGGACCTGAACTCATTGATTCGGTCTGTTGACACACTTCAGCTCTGGAATTAATAAGGCCAAATTGGAATTCTGATTCTGCCACATACTTGTGACTTCAGACAAGTGCCGCTATCTCTTGGAACCTCAGAGTTGAAGATTCCTCAATCTTCATTTGTGGAATAGACACCCATTCATTCACATCCACCCAATGACCCATCCATCTACCCATTAATCCACTCATCCCCGCTCACTCGTCCATCTATCCAGGCATCAGGGTTAGATGGGCTCATGGAGAATAGATTGGTTCTCATTTTATTCTCCTTTATTCCTCTGATGAACTTTATTTCTGAATTTTATAGACCTTGACTTTAAACGAGCACAGTGACTATCAAAAAGCAGCGCTTTGACCGATATTATAAACTTCCCCAGGGACAGGCAGCCTCTCAACAGTGCTTACCATCCAAGTCCGTAACAACCGCTCAGCACCACACTGAGGGTATCAGAGGGCTATTGGGACATTGCTGCTGCCACCTGACACAGGCCTTCTGAGTCAGCACGGCCACCACGACCCGGGGGGGCAAGCATCACCACCTTGCCCTATCACAGCAGATCTGTTTTTGTGGTGTGTGGTTGTGAAAATGGGTGACCCAAAAAGCCTCCTTTTAGAAAGACTATTTTGAAGCTTCTAATATTGAGGATCCTGCATAAACCATCATCTATGTGTAAACCCTAAATCTGTCATTAGGGTGGGGACAGAGCTGAGTGGCCCCTTGGCTGGGCCAGTCTGAGGAGGCTTCCAGGAGAAGGAGGAGTCAGGGGAGCTGCACGCCAGCCGAGAGGTGACTTGTGTAGGATGATGTCCAAGGCGGGAGGGGAGTGGGGCTTGGGCAGAGCCACAGAGAGGTCCAGAACATCTGCCTGGAGATGTGGGGACTTTCCATAGGCTACATGACACCCCGCCAGGCTGGCCAACATAAGCAAGAAGAGGGAGGCTGCGACATAGCCACGAGGAGACATGGCACCAGGCCTGCTAGCCGCAGAGTGAGCTAGTTCCAGTCCTGAAGCTGCTGTCCTCCCTGGACTCAGCTTAGTCCGTCAGACACTAATTACATGTCCCCTGGTGCCAGTGTGAGTTCTGGGACCCTGTGAGCGCCCTGGGGAGCTTATCCTTGGCGGAGTGTGGACCCCCCTTCCCTCAGGAGCTCCAGCTCAGGTCACACCTCTCCAGCGCACTGTCCTTTGCTGGACCTCCTGGGAGGTTATGAGTAATGACTGGACACGTGGGGTAGGGTGGCCCCATCCTATCCCCTTGGCTCTGGATTCCAAACTTCTGGCACTCTAGAGTCCCACATCTTTGCTCACCCCTGTCCCTTTCTGACAGATTTCCTGAGATTCTCAACAAATCACTTGTAGCAGAATTCCCATGTGACACTTTCTTTCTGGGCAGCTTGACTTAAGATGCCCACAAACTGTGATCTCAATATCAGGGCTGGGTGCAGGTGTAGCCCAATCTCAGGGACCAGGAAAACCTCCCAGAAGAGGTGACATTTGAATTGGAGTCTTGAGGGCTGAGTAAAACTTGGTAGACACAGTAGAACTGTGTCTGCTGCCTTTGATAAACCTTTCACAGTTAGCTCAGCGCCTGTGGCTCAACGGGCTAAGGCGCCAGCCACGTACACCTGAGCTGGCGGGTTCGAATCCAGCCTGGGCCCGCCAAACAACAATGATGGCTGCACCCAAAAAAAAAAAAAAAAAAAAAAAATGACCGGGCCGTGTGGCGGACGCCTGTAGTCCCAGCTACTTGGGAGGCAGAGGCAGGAGACTCGCTTGAGCCCAGGAATTGGAGGTTGCTATGAGCTGTGATGCCACAGCTCTCGATCCATGGTGAAAACTTGAGGCTCTTTCTCAAAAAAAAAAAATGCATTAGTCAACAAAATGGAAAATA
>CAUYON010057845.1:0-15545 GCA_963573935.1 Arctocebus calabarensis
CCCTCCCCTCCCTTTCCCCTTTCCCTGTATTCCTATGCTATAATTGGGTTTTAGCCTTCATATGAAAGCTATAAATTAGCTTCATATTAGGGCTGAGTACATTGGATACTTTTTCTTCCATTCTTGAGATACTTTGCTAAAACATGTTCCAGCTCCATCCATGTAAACACAAAAGAGGTAAAGTGAGGACACCAGGTGATAAAATCTCTATTTAAAAATACCAACAGTCTAGGAAGTTTTGGTATTCATGGGTTGGGGTCAACAATCCTACTTTTAATTGTTAGTGATAAACCCAGATGTCACTTAGAGCCTCTCTTTTCATAGATATTTTGACAATTTTGGCTTAATGCTCTGGGATTCCATAATTGGGATAAGTGTAGACATCTTCATGACTTTGGAACATGTCCATTACTATAATACAGACTGGAAATTGTGGCTTAAGTTTCTATCATGCAAAAAAATGTCTGCAGGTAAACATCTCAGTTTAAGGTAGTGGCTATCCTGTAACCTAAACCCAAACTCCTATTCCCAAAGTCACTGCATATTCCAAGGTGTCTGCCACAACTCCATCCATCACACTGTAGTTGTAGACCAGAAGAAAGATTTTTTAAAAAGTGAAAAAAATCTTATATTGAGTCTTTTTTTTTTAAAGGAGCTTTGATGTAATTTGTAGAAAATAATTTTGCCTGTATATATTTTTTTGTGTGTTTTTTTTATTGTTTAGGAATCATTGAGGATACAAAGAATTAGGTTACACTGATTTCATTTGTTAGGTAAAGTCCCTCTTATACTTGTGTCCTGTCTACAAGAGGTGTGCCATACACCATGACCCCCATTCCCCTCTGCCTGATTAGAATTTAATAACATGTTCTTCCTGAACTATAAGAGAATTGAAAATTTTTTTTTAGATGATGATATTGTCATGGAATAGATTTTGAGAGGACTGGCTATGTTTGCTATATGGTCACTTGTCATTTCTCCCAAATAAGCTTAGATGTACATATAGAACTTAGTGTACACCTTGTCTCTCACAAGCCTGCAGAATAAATCCATCTCATGATATTTTTACAGTTTTAGTGAATGTTACCATGAGACTAGAAGTATGAGGTTCAGAAGTGAGACATTTGAAGATTTATGCTGTCACTGTCCCCAACACTTTTTTCTATGTATCTACTTTATCTTTCCAAAAATTGTTTTTATGAAACCAGAGTTAGCAACTTGCGACTTTTTCTGCTGCATACAGATCCCTGAAACATGCTATCCACCTCCTTCCATATCCCCTCAGCTATTTGAGAGTCTCAAGTGTAAATCAGTCAGGAAGCTGTAGAAAAAGGACAGAAAATATCTATAACGAACTTATGACACATCAAGTGTTTCTGTAATAGAACTTTAAATGTAACCAAGAAGACTGCTATCATTCCTTTGCTTCCCATGAGAAAATTCAGGCTTAGCAGACTATGGTAAACAACATAATTTCATTTCAACAGTGTTTACGTTGGTTTTTTGGTGGATCATTCATTCACTCTGTTCGCTTTCATTCAGTATTTTACTCTATTTTCACAATAGTACAAATGATATAAGAACACAAATGATAAGCTGTAGAAGTCTGGAGCTACTTCTCAGAGCTCATAGTTACTTTTCAGAAATTTCCCTGGCTCCTACTTGAAATGGTCATGTTGGTAACTTAAAATCTGCCAGGTGGGAGATTTACAACATGCAAATCAGCAATGACTGACTCAACCAGTGTCAGTCAAATAAGCTCTATGTTTCATGTGATTTCAGGCTAATATTCTTCTCTCCTCCAGAAAAAATGAACTTATTTCCTTCACCTTTCTCCCAAACTGGAATCATTTTCAGATTCCTGGATATCATCAGTCCAGCAAAAACAACAAAAATACAAGTTTTGCTGGATAAGACTCTTAAGTAGGGATGGTTAGATCAAAGAGAAAAGTACTCTAATTTTTGAAATATTAGTATTTCTAGAATCAAGTGTTAAGTGTAGCATAAAATGAGTATTGAGCCTTTAAAATTTCTCAGGTTGTACAGTTTGGCAAAAACTGTCTATAGAGATCTAAAGGGTTGCCATGGGGAAGTGAAATTACATTGCCCCTACTGCTAATATTTCTACTCTTCTACCAGTAATAATAACTAGTATTTATGGAAAACTTTGAATCTATCAGCTTCTGTTCTAAGTATATGACTTGAATTTCATGCTATTTATTCTCTGTAACCATTTTATTATTTAGAAATTATTATTTATATAAAACACACAAGGCAGATGGGGTTTGGACAGGACAACAATCTACAGTCAGAAGGTAAGAAGCAATAATGCAAATTGATTCCATGGCTCTGCTGACAAAACCCAGAAAAGCAAAATCACTAAATTTTGGACCATTTCCATTTCTGCCAAGAGCCCAGTTTCCCAGAGCAGAACTGAGCCACAGGATGTATATAAGCTGTAGAAGTCTGGAGCTACTTCTCAGAGCTCATAGTTACTTTTCAGAAATTTCGTGATCTGGTTTTAAGTACACAAAATTAAACAAATTACATTACAAACTGAAGAAAGTAAATATTCAAAACCATAATTTACTAATTATTTTACTGCTTTTAATTATTATTATCTGTGCCCTGCAGGCTATTTACAGCTATTGTGTCTGTGTAGTAGGAATGAAAAATGTAGGAATAACAACAAAAAATCTTTAAAATAATAAACAGAAAAATTAAAATATTAAAAAAATTGTACACACAATTTCCCTGGCTCCTACTTGAAAAGGTCATGTTGGTAACTTAAAATCTGCCAGGTGGGAGATTTACAACATGCAAATCAGCAAATACTTCATATCAGGTATTGTTTTCTTGTTTTACAGATTTTGTTGACATGAAAATGACAGAAAAATACTAATAAACATGTTAAAGTTTAAAGTATGTCGTACTAGCAACCATTTTATATGAGTACCACCAGTAAATGAGAAAATATTGTTTTAGAATTTAAAAATTATCTAATTAAGAAAATAAGTCGCTCAACATCATTGATGATGGGAAAAGTTCCAACTTTTCTTTGTTGTCTGACTTGTGTTGCACTCTTTAATGTAAATGCAAATACCAACCAGTATTTATTTGTCAATTGAAACTGTGAGTTACCTATAATTGAAAGAGTTCTGTAAAAGCCTTCAAATTTCATTGAAAATCCATGGGTTGTACGGAATTCATAGTAAAAAGTATTGTATCTTTTTGTATTATTTGTTGATTTAGGCTATATATCCTTTATAGTCATGAAGTTATACATGATTAGATATAAACAGGGACACGCGTAAAAATATATGCGCGCACACATATGCCAAACGAGTTGGATTTTGAAGGTTTACCAACACACCTGGCACCCTTATCTATACAGTTTTTCCTTATCTTCTATTTTTTAGGGGTCTACCCAAGACAAGTAAGTGGAAGCCACAGGGAGCCAAAGACTTTACAGAAGTTGTCTAATATTTGGAAAAGTTCAGAGTTAGGACAAGTTGCTTAGGGTGGTAGTGAGGTCTCCATTACTGGGTGATGACAAAGCCATTTCACAGGGGAGAGCAGGGTGCAGATGGTGTCAACTGTTTCCCAATCAGGAAATTTCACAACCCTAAGGAGCAAGGTATCAGTGTGAGAGCTGTGGAGAGTGTGTTGTTCAGGCAGTAGCCAATGCCTTGTGAGACTTGCATGTTCAGAACTTGACAAAAGTCTTATCTACCTATTGATACCCTCTGATACACTGAAACATTTTGGTGGTCAGAATCAGAATTCCTTACCACTGGAGACCGTTTGCTCCACGTCTGTGAATGCTTTCACAGTGACAGTTCATTTAGGTGCTTCTGTGTTAGCTTCTGATGTGAGAATCTTTGGGGGATGAGAATTAAGTCTAGCCATAAATAAAAGGGTTACTTAAGAAGTCATTTCTCTCTCTCTGATCTGATTATATTTTGAGGTGAGTCAATGCAAATTCAATTTGGTTCCTCAAGCTCTGGAACTGTGCAGAGATTTTAAGAAAACCTTAGTAAGTTCTCTCGGAGCCACAATTTTTCTCAACTACCTCATCCATAAACACAGGAATGTTTTCCCTTCATCAGTAGACAATGTCCTGACATGTTATCTCTGAATGACAGGATTTAGCTGGAGTGGTTTTCTCAGCAATTCAGGCTTGAGTTCAACCAATCATTCACAGCAGCTAGTAAGTCACCTGAATTCAAAAGCAAATCAGTGAGTCCATATTTTTATTAATCTGACATTGATACTTGATTTATTAGTGAAAAGCCAAGTAGAGAGGGTTTGGATATAAGAAAGGTAATTTTAACTGAGGACCCATTAGGTTTCAGAATTGTTCTAAATTTATAGCACATGACTTTGTTTTAATCCTCTGTTTTAATCCCCCTATTCTGTAAGAAATGAAACAGAGACTAAGAAGTTGCCTGCCACTGAACATCTTTCAGGCAGGATGATGATGATTTGAACTGCCCATTCTATATACCATTGTTTTCACAGGGATGCTGTTACTTCTTTGTATAAAGTTTCTACTTGAAAAGTGAACTGATGTTTCACCATTACTTATTGGAGTAATTTATCATAGTGACAAATGCAGGGGAAGGGGGTATTTGAAAAATAATGAGATAGCTTTGGCTGTTCTTGACTGATTCAAAGACGTAAAAATGGAGAATCATTCTTGAGATACTTTACTAAGAAGGATGTCTTTCAATTCTGTCCAGGTAAACATAAATCATGTAAAGTCTCCATCTTCTTTTATGGCTAAACACCCTCTTACAAATGATAAAATACAAATATAGTCTAATAAGGGGGTACGAGGGGTGAGGAGGGAGAGAAAGGGAGAAGGTGTTTGGTGGGAGGAGGGAGGGCATTTGACAGGAACTCAATTAATGTGCACAATGCAAGCGTATATTTCTAAACAACTACAAAACATAAATAAGTGAGGAGCTGGTTATATTAATCAGTTTGATATAAGCATTCCATGTTGTATATCAAATAATCACATTGTACCCCATAAATGTATACAGTTATGATTTAATTTAAAAAATTTTAAAAAAAGGAGAAGCAAAGACTGAAGAAAAAATATATCCTTCCTGAACCTGAGTGCTTAAACCTGTGTGACCGAGATGCAGACGTATATTCTACTGCCAAGAAAGACCCAGCCCCTGCTGGCAGGCTCCCTCTAGCACCGTAGCCCACACTGTCTCCTCATAGTGACTCAGTTCAGCTTTCTCCCTTCACTATTCATGTTCTTTAAGTAGCAATCTCCCCCTTATCCTCTAATTCTTCCCTTCCTGTTGTTTTCAGACTCCTAAACACCCCAAAGCTCCAGAAAGGAACTCTAAGTCACTAGCTGCAACATGATTTGCCTTATTTGTTTCAACCCATCCTCTCTCAAGTTTCATCAGTGCCACTGAGGATGTGACGTGGGCGCTTTGCCAGGGTTGACATTAATTACCACCTCACGTTGCCTGCACACATACCTAAAGCAGGGTTAGGCTTAAAACCCTCCGTCAGCAAGTGGCAGATCTCCACAGCGCTGGTAATTTCCTTATTTATAGCCGCCTGCTGCATTTTCTCAAAGTTACATTAGCTCTTAATATGTTGCAAAGTGATATATGTGGACCAATTATTAACTGACATATCCTGAGCAATATAAACTAAAAAGAAAAAAATTAGTGTTCTCTAAGGATGAGAAATAAGATCCCAGATCTGCAGAAATGATTTTATACACACATCCGAAAACACACACGCATGTGCACACATGCTTGGCAAGTCAGTACATTGATGGAATAAACATGTTTTGATCTAATTAATAGTCTTGAAAATAACTTCACATACATTGTTCTAGTAGAATTGCAGAATTGCACAGGCACAGCTCCTTCTGCCAGGATATGGGATGCTTTCCTAAGGGAATTGAGAAACCAGTGAAAATCTTGGAGGGAAAAAGTGACATCATTTGATCTATAGTTTATGTCTTAGAAATGATAGAGAGAGCATAGTTTTGAGGAAATTCAGAAAGAATATACCTGCAGGGCTTTAAAAAATGATCACTGTTTGAAAGCCAACTGGTGAGTTTTAATGAAAACATTTTTAAAAAGATTATTTTTGAGAGACATGAAAGAAAGAACAAAAAACAAAGAAAAAATGAAAATGAGAGCGGGAGAGAGGAAGGGAAAAGGAAAATTTCCAAAGCAGTCATGCTTAGTTCTTTCCCTGTGCATTTTAAAGAACCTAATCAAAGTGAGTATATTCTAACATATAAACCAGGACTTTGCAGCTAGCCCAAATTTCAATTTATATTTTCTTAAAATGATTTGTATTTCTCCCTTTTAATTGTTATAACAATGACTTATTAAAATAATATTTCTATTAACTCACAGGCTGTTCTCATTTTAGGTGTGTTACTGGCCATTTTCTTACCAGCAGTTGGTGTTCTACGATTCCTCTTGATTTCATTGACATAGGTCACCTCAACCTTCTTGCATCCCTTCCTGCCTTTTTGCCATAGTATGACTGCTATCGGCCCTTGTGAAAGGAAGAAGTCAGTGGTCCATGCAGGCAAAAGAGGCCTGAACCAGCATGTCCAGCCCCAACTCATCCCCTTGCCTGGAGTTCTTCTGTAGGAATCCTCCAGCACACTCATACATGGAAGCCTTGGGCTTGTCACCTTCTCCTTATTTTATTTTATTTTTATTTTTACATATACATGTGTTTATTAGGTTTCCACTTTTTGCCTTCACAGAATTTAAAAGGCTTAAAATTTAATGACAATAACAATGTTTAAGGTAAGGACTTGTCACCTTCTCCTTTACCAGATCAGCCCTCCACCCCCAGGTTTGGAAATGTCCTGATTTTTCCTCTATTCTTCACAGCCCAATCACAAGGTGTATAAAATGAGCTCTACCAATCCATCTTATATGAAATAGCAATGGAGAAATGCTTGCTTCAGATAATGCTGAAATCAAAGTGTCATTCTACTTTTGGTAGCTAAAGTTAAAGTAAGGAACCATTCTTCCATTAATAAATTTATTCATTGAGCTGGGCAGCATCCCAGATGAATAAGATATCAAATAAACATTGATTCTGGAAATACAAGGATGGGTGAGGTCTCTGCTGCCATGGAATATGTGTTCTGGTGTTAGAGAGGCAGACCACAAAATAGGTAAATAAAGTCACAGAATGAAAACAGATGGTAGAGGTTAGTAGAGGATCTAGAATTCAGTGCTCAAGAATAAGGGCACAAGTGTGACCTTTTAAAAGAGGGTCATAGGAATCTCCTGAGGAAAGTATATTTAAAATCAGAATAACAGATGAGAACATAGCCACAGCATACAAAAATAGGTGACTTAAATGCTGTATATAAGATAAAGCATAGATCAATATTAGCCAGTAATAAAAGTATAACTTTTAGCTGCTCTTTTCATATTCCTATAGAAAAACCTATGAGGAAGTCATAAAATCTTGGGGTTTGTACCTTGGTATGTGTAGAGAGGATATTCCATTTTAAGAAACTCAGTTTCTTCTTGTGTATAAATTCATAAATGCAGCTACCAGACAGACATTGATCCAGGGGTTGGAAAACACTTTCTATAAAGAGAGCGAGCAGATGTTTTAGGCTTCTTGTGCCACAGGATGTCTGTTGCAGCTTCTCAACTCTGCCATTGGAGAAATAGACATAGGCAATGCACAAATAAATGAGCGTGCCTGTTTTATGATCATATTTTATATATGTATCTGATATATGAATTTTTGTGTGTCCCTGACTGTTACTCCTTTTTTAAAACATTTTTTCAGCTGTTAAAAATGTAAACACTATTCTTAGCTTGAGGGTCTTGCAAAAGCATGTTGTGGGTCACATTTGGTCTGCAGGCCACAGCTGGGAGACTCCTGCTCTATAGCAGGGTGGCTATCAATGTGGACTCTTAAGCAAGTTGCCTGGGTTTGTTTTTAGACAGTTCCATTTTCTAGTGGTGCATTCAAATGTACAGGTCAAAGAAAGGTTACTTTGCTCCTGCTTTGCTCTCTTATCTCTCTATCTTTCTCTTCTTAGTAAAACTTCTTTAAAAAGTAATCCATGAAGTCTGACAATTAAGTTCACAAATTCCTGCTAGAAAAAGTGCTACATACCTCATTGCTAAATATCACTGCAGTCACCTTTGAAGTCTTCCCCCGGAGAGGCTATAACCTGTGATCAGTTAACTGGCATCGATGATGTCAGTGCCTAGTCCACCCTTCACAGCAATTTTGGAACTATTTTTCTAGAATGACCATCCAATCTGTCATCATATAGGAGCTGGCAATTAAGTTTTAGAACTCATCCTAGAGAAAGGGCTTCGAAGACTGGACTAGGTGCTGGCATCAGTGCACAACTTCCCAAGAGGACTGCGTTGAAGGTAAGCATAGTGATATTCAGCAAGGAGCAATGTAGCACTTTTTCTAGGATGAGTTTGCAAACTTACTTGTCCCACTTCATATACTCCTTATCTTTGTCAAATTGTGTTCTCTAAAAATGGCTTCAACACCATTTCCAGTCTCTGATGTTCTTCCAGAATCATCCCCCACCTGAATGCACACCAAGAGGTTGTAGTGATTTTCCCTCCCCTTAAAACTGGACCCCTTCAACTAATCAAGGGCTATGAAAGGGTTGCTGTGGGACTTGGAACCCAGGTCAGAAATGCAGTATAGCTTCTTCCTGCTGCTTTTAAGGCATGTGTGCCTGTAACCTGGAGCTTCTGTGCAAAGAGAATACTAGACTACTATTTCTCAAAGGCTTTTATTAGACTTCTCAGGGTAGAGCTGGCCATAAGCAAAGGATGAGAGATGCCTGTGTACATTATGTGCCTGGAATGTAATATATATGAGACAGTAGGCAACTTAGGCTGGAGATGCATACAGAAGCTGCTTCATGGAGGGCCTTGATCATAGATTAAGCATCTTGGGCTGAATCTTAGGACAGTGTGTAGCCTTTGGAGAGGGTTGTATCATCTGAGTAGAAGGGACAGAAAGATAGCTTTCTCTTTTAGAAGCGTCACTCTCATCATTGATGAGAAATAATAGGCTTGGGAGATCAAGTTGGAAGCCTAGATAATGAAGACATAAGGAGGGCAGTGATAATGGGCACAGATCAGGGAATAGAGTCCAGAGAGATCCTGAAGACAGACTAGGTGGCAGAGTACTGCCTGTCTAGCCAATTTATAAAAATCAAAACAATTGATAGTTTCCTATCTTCTATAACTGCCTTGCTAACAGAATAGATCCCCTTTTTACAAAGCTAAGCTGCCTAGCCTTATTTACTATTTCACAAGAGTTCCTCTTTCTCCTGTCAATTTGCTGTGCTATTCCCAGGTGGTTCATCTCCCTTCTCCTGAGCAGACCTGAGGAACCGTTCCTTGAAAGCGAGATGCCACAGATAAACTCACAGCTGGCCTGAGGCTGGGGAAAGGAGTTTCTCTGTGCTCCCCACTGGGAAACACCTGCCTCTGCTGGCCACAGACCCAGGGCCCTGCAAACACCATGGGAACCCCATCTCTGAGCATCCTCTTTGGCGTTATCTTGACACAATCACTCTGTTCTGGGTTTTTAACCTGGGAGATTAAATCTTTACATGTCTGAGTGGAAAGATCCTGTCCTTGTAATTTTTCACCTATATGATTTCTCAGCTGCCTTTCTTTAACCTGGTGTATTTATGGTCCAACTGTAATTTAGGAGAATACTTAGAAAATGACAATTTCAAAGGCCAGCTCTGTTAAATTACACTCAGAAAGCTTTCTGAGTGAAATGTAGTGAACTGTGGTAAAACTGATCATCTCAGTCAATTAAATTTTTAGGCCAGTCACTTTTTACCGTTCTGAAAGAGAGAAAGCATTTTGAGCTAAAATCAATCAATTATAGTTTAAGTGTAGATCAAGGAGAAAGAAACACAAAACTATATTTATACTTTCTTTTTGTAGAGATGAATCTGGTAAAGGTCATTTGAATTCTATTACAGAGTATTCATTTTGCATAAAGTAGAAGTCACCATTTAAAAATATGTATAAAAAGATCCTTAGGATAGAAATTGGGGCCAAAGAATTAAAAGGCAGAGAAGGTAAAAGAAATGCTTCAGCTAGGAAAGAGAGGGGTTTGTGAAATGAACTGCTAATGAGGTCCAACCAGGTAAGTTTCTCTTATAAAGACTTTCATTGACCTTTGGTTCAGAAAGTTTTAAATAATTGAGATACAGTAGGAAATCACTGTTGTATCAGTTCAGAAAGAAAGGGTTTTTTAAAAAATTATTTTGTCATTTTTTATTTCCTTTATCCAATTCCAGACTGGATTACAATGTTGAGAGATTTCAGACAGTCAAAGTAATTGTACTTTCTCATTAGGCAACTAAAACCCAAAATATCACTAATAGTAAAGTAAGATGAAAGAATACCAACAGCATTCTGATTTTCTCATAATATGCACTTTGGAATTTTCATGTTAAAAAAACTATCAAAATGGTTTCCAACACTTTATTGTCTTAGAGACAGTAAAAAAAGACATAGGCCAGACTGAATTTGGACCATCTAGACTAATTATTGTGGTACCTTTAACTACACAGGAATTCTCTACTTTCAGACCCACCATTGAGACCAGAGACATTGTTTAAATGTTACCTTCTCCAAAAAGCCTTCTCTGCTGAGCTCAGTCTGTTCCATTTACTTAGGTGCTCTGGATTCCCATAACTTTGGTCTGCACTATTCATCTAACATTTTTAAACACTAGACCTCTTGCATGGTCTAGCAGAAAGAGCACCCAACTCCAGTTAGTAGTTCTGGACCCTGCTTCTCATTTCACCACTTATAGCCAAGAACATTTAGGGAAGTTCTCTTGCCAAGGGAATACTGGGAGAAGAGTCCACAGAGGGAGACAAATAGAAATGGTTTAATAAATGTATGGTGGGAGTTGGTAAGCCTAATAGGAGATAATGAGGTACCCCAAAGCTAGCAACAGCAGGAAGTTGTTCCCAAAATATGGGATTGTATGACACAGGGGGAAGGTCACGTATTAGAGGCCAGAGCTGAAGCAGGCAGCAGCAATTTAAGTAGGGTGGGACCTTGCTCCTATGAGAGCTATGAACCAAAGATGGAAGAACTGCCTGGGAAGGATTTGAAATCAACTTCAGAGGAGATGGCAGCCACTGTCAGAGATAACGCCTGAAGCAGAGGAAGAGGAGGGAAATAACTAGCTTCTCTCCTCTTCCAACTTTCCATTTTTTTTTTTTTTTTTTACCAGTGCCACTATCGCTAAGCCTACCTGAAAGCCAAATGCCCAGTCCCCAGTGTGCTGAGCAGAGGCATCAAAAGCAAAGTACAGATTGCTGACACAATAAGTCATTTGTTTCTGGAGCAATTTTGCCCTTGTCCGTCTAATTTTAAAGCAATGCCGTTCTGACCCACTTCTTGAGAATATCATATGAGAGTATTTAAATTTGTTAGTGGGAGTAAAAATTGAACCTTTTTGAGGACACTTTGGAAAAATATTTTAGGGATTTCAAATGTTAGATAGTGGTAATTCCACTTCTAGGAAAATAGAAAGTCATAAATATGCATCCAGATTTAGGTACAAAAATGTGTATCATGGTGTTTATATTACTGAAAGTTGGAAGCAACCTAAAATAGATGTGATATATTCAGGGATTTTTTTTGGAAAGATAATTTCTGCCTTCAAGGATATCTTACTCATTCAAGTCAATATGCACTAAGGATCATAAAAATAGGTTGAAATGCTATGGAGATCCAAGGGTGAGGAAGGACAGTGAGTATCTTTTTTTTTAAGGCCTCAAGATATGTGACATACAGTGTAGGCACTATAAGGAAGGGCATGTTGGAAGAAAGTTTTGATATTTATATCCACATAACAAAATTTTCCAGATGGATGAAAAGGATAAATTAATTTCTTTTCAAATTTTTCAAGTTCACTAAAATAAAAAAAAAGTGGGGTTGTGAGGTTATAGGTACATTAGCAAGCGATGGCATGAGCATAATTGGAATCTGAATGACAGTGAGTTTATTCCAGTTCTGGCCTGTTGTGACAATGACCTTGTTCACATCTCTGCTCCAGTTTTCTGTGTAAATGAGGAAAAGCTTAGAAAGCTCACATACACCATTGCCCAGGGCTTTGCAAACAAGTGAACAGTCTCTTCCAGGATCTGAGGCTCTATTTGCAACTGCCCCCGCAACCCCCCACCCCACCCTCTGGTCAGGCTGATCTGTGTGTTTTATGCTCACTCTGCTAACAACTATCAGCACAGCTTGCCTCAGTCTCATGGGAATCACTCATTGAACTTGCTATAACAATTAAAGTTAGTTACTTTTATGTTTAAGGTCCTCCTTTGTCTACCCCAAAGTATCCTACTTCGGAAAAGCTTTATTTTCCATAGTCCAAAAGGCATTGTCTTTGGGACAAGTCAGGACAGATTTTAAGTTATAACTTACCTGCTTTGCAGTTGTTTTATTTTGTGCAATTATCTTCATCTCCCCGATTAAATAAAATAAATAATGTAGATGAGGAGCTTAGCACAGGCCATAGGCCACAGTAGGTGTTTAATAATTTTTAGAGTTCTTCCAATATGCTGCAGGCAAAAGTTCCATTTATTTTCCTTACAGGTTATCTCATTTGTCCTCTTCTTCATGTTACTGATCATGCTGTTCTGTTGACCTGGAGGGTCCTTTCCTGCTCTCGTGTGCCATTATTCAGTGTGACTTCCTCCACAAAGACTTACCTGGTTAATCAAAATGAGAAAGATAGTTTAAACAATCCAGGGGCACTTATTTTTTTTTAACCTGATAGAAGTATAAAGTCATTTCAACTTTGAACCATCTAGGTTCTCTGAAAGCCTAGATGAAGCTCATATAGAAAGAGAATAGACCTTGCAATTAGAGTAGATTTAGCTGAGTTTGAATTTTAGCACACAGTAAATGTTTGAAACATTTTCGTTACATGTTATTGAGGAGAATGTTTCCTTTGTGGCAGGTTCAGACTGTTAGCAGGAATGTAAGAAATGCTCTGAACAAAGGAAGAACTATCCCAACACCAGCCTCCAGCTGGAATGTTTTCTAGCCTATTCCCTTTTCTTGCTTAGCAAGCACTGAGCTTCCTGCTTCTGGTTTGGACCTGAAGTGGAAGTTCCCAAATACCAATAGGAAGGTCATACTTGTGGTCTTCCTCCCTCGCTGAAACCTGAAGCACTGGAATTTCATGTGGGTGTCCTTTTTTCCAGAGATTTCCAGTTGCAATTCCCAGACCAGAGGTAAACCACTGGGTGCTATTGGACCCACAACCATTCTCCCTCTTATTGACTTTGTTGTGAGATTCCAAACATTTTCTTGCTAAGTACGGAGTTAATTATTAAGAGTTCCAGTGGGAAACAGTAGGATTTTTAAATATAGCACAGTATCTCATTGATTTGAGTTGCGTTAGATTTCTATATAAACGCAAGAGAAGAAATAAGAGTCACGAACCCGTTCCTTTATTCACTTGTTCATTCACAAATCTGGAGCTTAAATGATATGCCAATCACTGTCCTCAAAGCAGAGTGTCTTCTAAAGAGGAACACTGTTTGAGTGCTAACCGTACATTAGAGGCTTTTGACTATGAAATTGTCATGACTTTACACAAAAATCCTGTGCGGATAGGATTGTATTATTTTATAGTTGACAAAACTTATAAAACTGACATTCTAAAAGGTTTTTTAACTTTCAAAGGAAACACTCTGAATATATATCTTGGCCAAGATTCAATTCAGAATTTGAATGTTTTATTACCAACGGACATTTGGGTGATTTCTAATTTAGAGTTATTACAAAAAGTGCTGTTGTGATCATTATGCTTCTTACCTCCCGCATTCAAGTAACATTTCTACGTAAAATATATCTGGGGTAGAGTTCTTGAGTGATAGGGAACATACAAGCGAAACTATAGTACCCATTACTGGTTTCAACTAATGAAGCAAACTCTGTTTCCGAATGATGACCACAACCATCCTGCCCATTCTACACACTTTAAAAAATAATGTAACTTTGACATTTCTGGGGTGTTCTAAATCACTTTTCTTCCATTCTGAGTGAGTGTTTATGACTTCCCAGATGAGGGCTGTTCAGCACAGCTTTCTGCAATGATGGGATATTCTATCTGCATTGCTAACACAGTATCTCCTAGCCACATTGGGCATTGAAATGTGGCTAAAATGAAATGTATGGCTGAATTTTTATTTTATTTCAATTAATTTAAATCGAAATAGCTACTCATGTTTAGTGGCTACTATTATATTGGACCAGGCAAGCTTGCACTAGGATTCATAGAATTGATGCAATGTAATTTCAGAAGCTAGATCATTAAACTGCCATGCAATGCATTCTGTCTCATTCTCTTGGAATGGAGGTACCATGCTGTAAAGAATTCTAAGCACACCATGGAGAGTTCCATATGGAGAATAACCAAGGATGATGGCTCATAGGCACAGCTGAGCTTCCTGGCAGGGACCAAATCCAGCTCACTAGCCTTGTGAGTATGACATCCTGAGAGTGGGACCCATAGCTCCAGGTCCTGCCACTCTAGCTGGTGTTGAAGGAGTACAAAGAAGCCACTCCCCTTCTGGGGCCTCCCTTTGTCCTTTATATTCTTTTAAACCACAAAGTATAAACTTAATCAATATGTCCAATTAGACTATAACTTATCAGAAGTATTTTTCCTGTTCATCTCACTCAAAAAGGATGCTGTTTCTAACTCACACAAAAACAATAACCGTGTAGGCTAAGAGGGGCTCATGTCTATGTAATTGTAGTAAAAAATGTAGACATGAATATTGAGTGGTAATAACTGTCTATAAAACAGGTAATCCAGAATATGCTTGTATTAACTCTGTGGATTACTCTAAAATAGATGCACAATATCATAAAGTTTCATCAAGAATTGATAGACTCTCAAGAATAGAACTGAAGGTACTGATTAGAAAAACTGGCAAAGGACCATTTACTTTTTTTTTTATAATTTTATTAAATCATAATTGTGTACATTGTGCAATCATGGGGCACAATGTACTGACTTCATATACAATCAGAAATATTTTGATAGTACTGTTAAAGATAGCCTTCATGGCATTTTCTTAATCACTATATGAAGACATTGATATTCTACGTTTATTAAGTTTCACCAGTACCCTGCTAAGATGCACCGTAGGTGTGATCCCACCTATTGCCCTCCCACCACCCAGCATCCCCCCTCCCCAATCCTCCCATTCCCATTTCCCAGTATTCTTGTGCTATAATTGTGTTTTAGCCTTCATATGAAAGCTATAAAATAGCTTCATATTAGGGCTGAGTACATTGGATACTTTTTCTTCCATTCTGGAGCTGGAACATATTCTTCTTAGCAAAGTTTCTCAGGACCATTTACTTTTGTCCATAGCTTGCTGTGCTACAGATCCGTTTTTACAGTGACAGTGCAAGGCAACAGAAGATTTTCCTAAAGGGTAGTTGGGATGTACTGTCCAGACT
>CAUYON010057846.1:0-22450 GCA_963573935.1 Arctocebus calabarensis
ACATTACTGCAATCATGGGGCACAATGTGCTGACTTCATATACAACCTGAAATATTGTCATTGAACTGTTAAACACAGCCATCATGGCATTTTCTTAATCACTATATGAAGACATTGATATTCTACATTTAGTAAGTTTCACCAGTACCCTTGTAAGATGCACCCTAGGTGTGATCCCACCAATTGTCCTCCCTCCACCCATTCCCCCCTTATTTTATTTTTGATAACAAAATAATTCTGCTATTTTCTATTCTTATTCCAAAAGTTAATAATGGTTTAAAATATCATGGTAGATTTGCTCTATATTTCCACATCTCTTATTTAAATACTACTTTCTCTAAATAATGGAAAACTCAACATATTTCAAGATAATGCAGATTTCTACTGTTTTTTGTTGTTTTTTGAGATAGAGAACTTAAGCTAAAAATTCTGCCACCAAACATTCAATCTGGACCTAAGAGGACCATATCTTTGTACCTCAAAAGTATTTCATTCCTTCCTGTATTTTCTTACATATTTCTATTTAATTACCACAACTTCCAGCATTGAGTTTGGGAAAAAGCACAGCGAGGAGAAGTACTTCCTTTGCAATGTTAGCATTCCCTTGCGGTCATAGCCAACACTGCAGTCTCAGATACGTGTTATCCACATTCCTTCAGCTTCCACATGCTTTCTAGCTAATCTGGCATAAGCAGCAGCAGTGTAAACATTGTCTTTTTATTTTTGAAACTATAGGCTAGGTAATAATTTCATTTTATTAAGATACACATTTTTACATCTCAGAAATTGGGATTGGTTCAGTTTATAACAAATGGCACATCATAGTTTAACTGGCAGCATTTTTTCTTAGGGTATAAGAAATACTGGTATGGTTTATAATTGATGGCATCATAAAATGGATAAGATACGGTATATACCACACATAACAAAAATTTTAAAGTAACCAAGATGGTAAAAATTAAACTGGAAATAGAAGTATAAGCTTACTAACTTTTACTGTATATTTATATTTTAGTCTGAGCTTTTCTAATTCAAAAGGAAATTAAGTACCTTCCTTACCTTAATTCAGCAATATCAGCTTTATCCAGGGAATTGAGAGCCATAAGTGCCTTGTCTAAGGCTGGAAGCACCCCTTTTAGTTCATTGGCAGTTTTCTGCAGTAAAAATATAAGCCCTCAAATACACATGAATGAATATAGTTGTATATTCAAAATTTTTATATGTTGAGCTTGCAAAATAGAATTTGACATTTTTACAATGCCCATAAGTTAGGCATCTTGCATGACTTGGATGTGCAACTTGTTTATACTGTTGGAAATGTGTTTTACCGTCCTAAATGTAGTGTATTTACATACATATATATATATGTAAAATAATATAAACTTTTCCTGTAATGTCTGGTACAAGAAATATGTGGATAGTGAAGGAGAAACAAGGTTTTCAATTCATGGTACCAGAAGCCAGTCTGTGGAAAAAAATCTTTCCATTTATCAGATGTATAAAATTGTAAGTGGATGGTTAGATTTTCTTTTCTTTCTTTTTTTTTTTTTTTTTTGAGACAAAGTCTTACTCTGTCACTCTGGGTAAAGTGCCAGGGCATCATCATATCTCATAGAAACCTCAAACTCTTGGGCTCAGGAGATCCTCCTGCGTCAGCCTCTCAAGTAGCTGGGACTACAGGCACCTGCCATGATGCCTGGCTAATTTTTCTGTGTTTTAGTAGGGCCAGGATTCTGGCTCTTCCTCAGGCTGGTCTCAAATTCCTGAGCTGAAGCAATCCTCTTGCCTTGGCCTCCCAGAATGCTAGGATTACAGGCATGAGTCACTCCCAGTCAGGTTTAGATTTTCTTTGATAGCTACTCAAAATAGAAGCTCACTCCTAAGGAGCATATTTGTTAAGCAGCATATGCTATTGTAAATCTTCTAGACATTCTTCTTCTGTTTTACTGGGAATTATGTAAAATAAATTCTTCAGAATTCCTAGGTTAAATTTTTTTTTTTCCTTTAGAGACCAAGTCTCACTTCCCAGGCTGGATTGCAGTGGCTCAATCATAGTTCACTGCAGGCTTAAACTCCATAGATCCTCAGATTGCTTGGATTATAGGCATTACACATCACGGCCAGCAAAAATTCCTGGGTTTTTAAGTAATAATTGCTGCATTTGGAAAGATATTTTGGAATGTTTTGAGGAAATAAGTGAGAAATTTCAGATTCATTACATAGAAATGGATGCAATTTAGCTTATTTTATAATTTTATTTATAAATAAATAATGAAGATAAAAATTCGTGGAATATGAAATAAAAATGATTAAGTCATAAAATAAATTATAATTATTCTGATATAGAGGAGTAAATTAGAGTGAAAAATTTCAGATCATACCACAAAGTGATAATTTATTAAAAGGAAAAAATAAATTTAGAATATAAGTAATGAAATGGTTCTTGGTTTGGTAATTCAACTAACAAAGAACAAATCACAGGATTGCATTGTAAAAATTTAATTTTTTTTGTTGCATTTTCAAGAAATATTGGCATTAAAGAAAATAATATAAATATCAGAAAACATTTTAATAATGAAATCCTGATAGAAAATTGGTTAAAGAATGTCATCATTTCAAACAGTACTTGACATTAACCACTGCACAAGAAATCTTGAAATGCCATTGCTACTTATGCCAAATATGATAGCAATCCTAAAAACATTCATGACATTGTCAATGAGTTATAGATTTGAAAGAAACTCCTTAACTATTAAAAATGAAAAACACATTTTGATCAACTATGCTAACAATTTTTTAGGAGATGATATGACAAAATCTTTTTTTTTTATTGTTGGGGATTCATTGAGGGTACAAGAAACCAGATTACACTGATTGCATTTGTTAGGTAAAGTCCCTCTTACAATTACAAAATCATTTTTCTTTCTTTTTTTTTTTTTAAGGCTTAACTAACTTTATTAGAAAAAAATGGGAAGATAATAGTTATTTTTCCCATAGACCTGAGAAAATGTAAAAATGTATACAGTCATTCAAAATACAAAATCATTTTTCATACAAAGAAGTGATCATAAAGTATGCAGTGAAAAAATATAGGAAAAAAAGTATTAGAGGACAGTATAAGGCTAAACAATAATACTTTTCTAGATTTTGTGATGTTTATGATAATTTTGTATTTCATTATAATTTATTTACTTATTCTAAATAAATATTCACTTTCATATCTGATTGTGTACTAGTGATTTTGCATTCTTTTAAAAAATGTGGCCTCAAATTGTATAAGCTCTAGGCCCTAATGAACTTGGGTTTGTCTCTCAAGCCAGAGGGGAAAAACAGTTAGTCTTTTTGGTATGGCAGCCTCTCTTTTGAATGTTTTTGTGCCCATTTCCATTTGGCCTCAAATTTTAAAGATAGAAATTAAACTGTACTCATATATTTAATATATTGATCAACAGTAGTACCTTCAGGTGGTTGACACAGGACTTATGTAGTGTCTTAATGGAAGAGGAGAAGCTTCTCATCTGGGAAGGGCCAGTGATGTGCCCTTCCTGTTACTTTAATAAGGAGGCCTTGCAGTTTACTTGTGTCCAAGTAAGGGAATTTACCTAATCTGTTATCTTATTTGAAATAAGTTAGCTCTTAAAACATGGGCAGGTAACATACAAAGATTTCTTAAAGAAACACTGGATCGAAGGTACTGAAGGTAATGTTAATAATAAAAGCATAGATGAACAAGAAAAAAACAGGCTGATACTTTTTATTCTTAACATAAACTTTTCTTTAACCACGTTGTACAATAAAAAGTAATGGTGAGCTAATCAAATTTGACAAGCATCGAGACAAAACAATTTAAAATCACCAAGTCTATTTGAAATTTACATTCACATTCACTATTATTCATAATAAGTCTTGTCCTAGGTGTTTACTGGGCTTTGGGACATTAGCCAAAGACAGTAGCTCATGCATTTAATTTATAAATAAGTAATTAAAAAATATTGGGGTAAAGGCATGTACATTTATATTTTTCAAATGATGGAGTTGTGTGATTAAAAACCATTTGCACATGGAAGATGGATAAAACTCCAGTCTCCACTTCCTCTGTGCTGGAGTGCCTACACATCAGACCATTTGGTAATTTGCTGAACCACTCTGGCTCCTGCTGGGATTCTGATTAGAGAGTAAGGAAGAGAATGTCTAGTTTAAAAAGAAAGGATTATTTAGTCAACAACAGAAGTGACACACATCAAAAAGTCAGTCCCTAGAGCTGCCTTGTTTTTTTGCAGATGTTCCTCTTCAGGGCTAAATGTATTTCTGATACAGCCCCAGTGAGTTTCTAATCATTGTAACCAGAAAGCCTGCTATGATTTTAGGTCTTTTGAGGATGGAAATAATATTTTTGTAGAAAATGAAGTACATTACTTTCATTTAATAGTGTCCTGTGTGTAATAGGTACTCAATAAATATTTGCTGGGATAAAAATAAAAAGTATCCATATTTGGTGCACTATATATTTAAGAGCAATCAGTTTGACTTGTTTTAGCTCTGAAACACCAAAGAAGTTAGGGAATAATTTTTCAAATCTCCAGATTATTTTTACTAACTATATTTCAATTTTACCTGGGCATAATCTTCCACAATTCTTATTTCTTCTGCCATAACTTCTTCATCCTGTTTAACAAGCATTTGAACTTTTTCAGCTATTTGTGATTCTTTCTGTAGTTTTTCCATTAGAGTTTCTGTTTCCTAATGAACAAAAACAATTCTTAGAATGGATTTTAAGAGATATGATTTTGTTTTTAAAAAGGGAAATCAAATAGCTCATTTCACTACTATAAAGTTTATCAAATTCAGCCTGAAATATATTTAAAGACTCATTGCATGACCTTAATAAATACCACTTCATTAAATACACATAAAGAATAGTGAATGAGATTTTTAGAATACATGAAAGACTGAAAGTTATCACAGAATCAAATATTTAACCAGGGAATCCTTTTATATAAGCTTCCACAGTTAACTATGTGAGTCAGACCATTAAGTTTGTGAACTCATCCTAGAAAAAGTGCTACATATCTTGTTGATAAACATCACTATGCTCACCTCTGAAGTACTCTCCTTGGCCATCAGGTGACCATAGTGGTAGACAGCAAAGAGAATGTAGCACTTTTTCTAGGATGAATTTCTGAACTTAATTGATCTCGTATACCCATTATCAAATTTAGTTATTAAAATGTAATAATGTTACTATTTTGTTGCTATTGTTACTGTTTTTCTCATTTTACAGATAATGTAATTTCTTCAAGGTTATTCAGCCTCATGGTAACAAAGCTGGAATTCTAGCTTATCTTTGTCAGGTATCAGAGCCTTTGCTTTCAAACACTGTTGTATGAAGTCTTGAAAAGATATTTCAAATCAAATATACCTTTGTTTTTTGTTCTATTTGAGGGCCAAGAATAAAGAGCTCCTCCTGCATATCTGTAACTAGTCTGGTTGCTTCTAGGATCTTGGATAGACCAACATAGAAATGGTCCCTGAAGGAAAAAAAAATATTAAGAAGTTTTAAGATATAATAAAATATTAGCAACCATAATTTGATCATATATAATAAGAATTATACTGAATTATGGCCAACTGGGTTTTATTTCAAGAATGCAAGACTGGTTCAATATGAGAATATCAATCAATATCATTCATCATATCAACAGGCTAAGGAAGAAAATTTGCTTCTGTATTAATATCAATTCATATAAAAAAGCATTTGTTAAAATTCATGACAGAACTCTTTGAAAACTAGGAATAGAGAGAAATTTCCTTACCTTGATGAACAACAGGTGTCATTAAAACAAAATGGATTTTTTTTTTTTTTGAGACAGAGCCTCAAGCTGTCACCCTGGAGAGAGTGTCGTGGCATCACAGCTCACAGCAACCTCCAATTCCTGGCTCAAGCGAGTCTCCTGCCTCCACCTCCCAAGTAGCTGGGACTGTAGGTGCTCACCACAACGCCCGGACATTTTTTGTTTGCAGCCATCATTGTTGTTTGGTGGGCCCGGGCTGGATTCAAACCCGCCAGCTCAGGTGTACGTGGCTGGCGCCTTAGCCCGCTGAGCCACAGGTGCCAAGCCAACAAAATGGATTCTTAAAGGAAAAACTTAAAAAGATAACTGAGCATCTGAGGCGCAGCTCTCACTGGAGCACATGCGTAAAGAGAGGAAGTTTGGGCTTTAATGGTAATACTTCCCCAGAAAGGCATACCTACTATTTAAACAGAATATTTAATTATAAGTTTTGGGGTGGAAAAAAGGCCCAGATTGGTTGAAGAAACCCAAACCACACAATTAACCATTCCTACTTTTTTCCCTCCCTCATCTACCCCTGGGAAACTGATCTACTGAAATCTGTGAATAGCAACGAAGAGGAAAGGGGTATTTTTGGCCACCTAGCGGTAATTGGTGGATATGTGCAGTTGTGTATACTGACGATAATAATGAGCTTTAGGTGACAATGACAAGAGGTGAAGAAATTACTTCACTTCTTTTAGTCTCTATGTGGCCCACACATCAGGGGGTTAGGATATGGTCTAGAATAGTATAGGGCACGTAAAGAAGAAACTATTGAGCCACCTAGGGAATGTGTCAGGGCATATGGTATAGGCAAAACATGAGAAGACTGGAAAAAGGTGACATGATTGTGACAGAGTTTGGTCATAATGATTACATGGCTATGGATGGAGAGCAGCACTGGAAGGTCCATTACTCTCTCTTGACTCTTACTGGTACAGCACCTGGACAATTTACCTAGATTATTGACATTATCTTCAATTTAACTGCTGACCAAGAAAAATCTTTACCTGAGGACCCTTACCCCAGGAGTAAACAGCTAGCCTCTACTTGAAACAATAGAACAAGATAAATTTTTGGAACACTGACTTTATTCTCTTTAGCTTCATTATATTCAGGCTATCTTAACTGCTCCAAATTTAACTAATGTTGAACCTGGCATGTCCCACCTGACCTTGTTAACAACAACTATTAATAATAAAGTTAGACCTTTACTCCACATTAGCAAAATGTTGCTATGGAGGTTGCTAATACCTATAAAACATCATACCAGTACTTGCCTGCCACACATAAAATAGCCTAAACTCTATAGCATGAGTGGTAGTAAAAATTTACATTGTCCTGGACTTCCTGCTGGCTAGTTGAGGCAGAGTATATGCAATTGCTAATAACTCTTGCTGCACTGAGATTAATAACATTCTTAAGTGGGTTGGCTCCAGAAAGGGAGCCTTGGCTATTGCCTATCCTCCAAGTGCAAGGTGTCATAGTCATGGTCACTCTCGTCCAGTGTTCCCTAAGACAAATGGAATTGATTTGGTCCACCCCTCTATCAGTAGAATTAATTAGAGTTATCTGATAAAGTGGTCTGATTTTTAAAAAGAATTCTTAGCTGGAAAAATGACAGGTGTGGGTGATGGACTTGTAGAGGAATGGTTCCACAGTGGACCTTTGGCAGGGTTCATGTCTCTGCATAGGTCATACAGACAAGAATTAACTGCAACTATTCTAAGTGTTGGTAGAACACACTTGATCCTCCCAGAACACAAGAACACGAGGTGCTTGTGAGCAGATGCGATCAAGTCATTTCCCACATTTCTTCATTTTCCCAGAGGTTGTCATGAGACACTTTCTCAGTGTTCACTGAGTCCTGATTAGGTATGTGGCTTTCTGCCTGAAATTTTCTCCCCCACCTCCTCAAGTACAGCCACTACTAAACTGCTTTGCTGTAGCATGACATGTGTTCCTCAGCAGTAATGTTCCACTGTGTTTCAATCATCTGACCCCTTTTATGATATATTTTTGTCATCCCATGGGACAGGGACATGGAGAGTGGTATTGTTAGCTACTCTTGCTTTCATCGTCTATGTAAGTAATAAACTGCCTGAACTGAACAAGGGCTTATTGTTTGCCTACTTGCTGAAACTGTCAGCATTGCTTTGATATGCACAGGCTTTGAATGCATCACAGAAATATCAATTCTATCTCTTTTAAGATATTTTGCAGCTTCTGCCTTTTTCCTCCACCAAAAAGGCAGATTTGGGCTCATCATTTTACATTTGTGTCTCTTTTTATGAATCAAAGCACCACTATAAAATATGTATTTCTAATTTGGGCTCAAACTCTTACCTCTTCTTTTGCATCTCCTTTTCTCGTGAGCTCAAAATTTGTGCAAATGTTTCCATGAATTGCAAGTAATTATTGGGAGTGACATAATAATGTCTTCTAGTTTCTTGAAAGTATTTCGTGCTCAAGTCTTTTATACTTTTGTGAATTTGGACACATGCTGTGGCAAGTTTTTCTTTTAAGTTCTGAAGAATAATAATTTTTAAGAATTATGAGAAAGCAATCAAAATATACATAAAATAGTAAGTTGAACTCTGGATAAATTTAAATATTTTTTATCATTTCTGAGATGTGGAGATATAGACCAAGGTCCTGCATGAAAAGGACCAAGAAAATATAAGTTTTAATATCTGGGATTGGTGGTGGAGTGGAAGAAGTAATGATACAGTTAATGATTGAAGGCATATCAGACTCATTCTTCTAGATTTTACCCTCATTTCTGCTATAGTTATACAAGGATTTAGGGCACAAGCATCAAAGGGTAAAGATTATGGTTGCCTTCCTTATCTTTTATCTTTTTTTCTTAAAATGGTTATTAATGGCTCGGCGCCTGGGGCTCAATGGGCTAAGGCGCCAGCCACGTACACCTGAGCTGGCGGGTTCGAATCCAGCCCAGGGGCCCGCCAAACAACAATGACAGCTGCAACCAAAAAATGGCCAGGCATTTTGGCGGGCGCCTGTAGTCCCAGCTACTTGGGAGGTGGAGGCAGGAGACTCGCTTGAGCCCAGGACTTGGAGGTTGCCGTGAGCTGTGATGCCACAGCACTCTATCCAGGGTGACAGCTTGAGGCTCTGTCTCAAAAAAAAAAAAAGGTTATTAATAGTCATATACTTAAGGAAGTATCTTGTAGGCAAATCAGAGTAGAAAGAATATTCTATTTTCCTAGATCAGAAAAGGATTCTGATTCAGATATAATATAGTCCTGGTTACCCATCTGCAGTTCGTAAGCCTAGCCAATCACTGGTCACTTAATACAGCTGCATTTTCTTTTTGGTTTTACATGGTCTTTAACCTACCTTGACCTTTGCCTTTCTTGAACACTTGGACAAGTAAGGTTGCAATCCCTTTTCTAAGTCCCACATTGAATTTCAGGCTTCTATACATTTATAACTCCTTTGGTAAACAACTATTACCCCTTTTCTGTCAGCTGAGGCCTGTGAGATTTTCAGTATGATCACTTTAGAAGATGTTCCCTTGTGGCTCAAATTCTGAGCTAATTTTGTGGTTGTGACTTGTGCTCTCATTTGTTTGCTTTTGTAGCCAAGCCAAAACAATTTACAAAGAATTCACAGAAGGCTGAAGCATCCTCTCCATAGAATCTAGTATGCGCAATGGAAACTGCTTTCCTTCATGGAAATCTGCTGTTAATTATGGGGCAGAATACTTAGAAAGGCCCAGGCAGTGCCGAATCTGGGCATCTTTGAAATAAAATGAATTGGGAAGAAAAACATATGGGGATAAGGAGTCAAGACAAACACTTGACACTTTTTATAGTTTAGCTTATAGCTGACTAATTTTCCTCAGTTTTCATTACTATTCAGAGGCATAATACTGTCAGATGCTATCAATAAACTGAAATCTTCATTTGCATTAGATACTTACCTCTCTCTTCCTGAAATTCACCTTTTCTCTTAAGAATGAATTGGCTACAAGAAGGAGAGCTTCATCTGGCCACTTCTTGTACCAGTCGATTGTGCAGGAGCTAATCAAAGAAGGGTATACTCTACAATTTTGGCGCAAATTAGGTCCTTCAGGACTCATGATTATGAAAATATGAAGATTTTTAAATATTCTCTGAAATAGAAGTTGGTAAAATGTAATCCACTGCTTTGAAAGAATATTTTATTAAACATTCCATTGAAAGTTTATTTCAGTTCTTTCCTTAAGGGGTACACTACAGACTGGTCAATTGTACATCAATTGCCTGCTATAAACAGAGCCCTTTCAAGGAAAACTAACAGTCCCATAGAATCCTTCTGAGGAAAGTAGCCCTGTTCTTCTCCATATGATTCTGCCCTTTGGGCTTCAGTTGCATGGACCATGCACTTGACTCAGAACATCCCTTACCTAAATCAACTTTTATGAGGACATCTGGTGCTAGAGTTCTGTTCAGCAGGGGGACCTTATATCAGATGGGTATATAAGGGTCAGACTATTTAACTCTTTTCTCTGGGGAAATGTGCATTAAGGTCACAGAAACTCAAAGTGAGAAAATAGTCAGAAAAATTAGAGGTAAAAGAAACAGGCTGACATTATAGGTAAAGCTCCACAGGAGGTAGTAATAAGCTACAGCAAACAGATTACAGTTAAGTAGTATTAGATACTATATAATTTTATTGGCCCTAGGGTAAGGGCTAGTTTCTTTGAAATTTGCCTGTATCCCTTTTCTTCATAGGACCTGGATACATTGCTGCTGTTTCTGGGTGTTCGGCAGGTCTGGCCATGAGGCACAGATTCCTTTTTTTCTTATTTCCATGTGTCACTTTATAACAAACCCACACTACTGAAAGCAGCTTCAGTCAGTCAGTGGTCCTTCAGTGAGTCAGAGTCCAACAATATAAGGTGATGATATCTTTAATTATTAAGCAACCTATTTTGCCAAATAAGTATGGTGAAGCTAAAAGAAAACTAAAGGGTAATATATTTTTTCTTTTCTCCTCCCATTTGTCTTTAAAAATTTATAAAAACTAATAAAACTGCTAGGTGCTAATGCAATACAGAAATATTTCAATTAAAAATAAAAGTACCTCTCTTTGCTTTCCCTGTCCCCAAAACTCCTATCGGACATTAACAACTTAAAGAGTGATTTTATTATTTATTATTGTTAAAAGACATGTCAAATCATTGTTGGAAATATAGTATAATGTATATACATAAAGACATAAATATTTAAAGTTATTTCTGACTAGGATTCTTAGTTTATTACTTTAAAAAACATTTCTGAAGTATACTATTCTCCCTATTCTAAGTTAGAATTTCTTTGTTCTTCCTTACTATTCATAGTCTTGTGAATAAATTAAATATGTAAAGGCATTATATGCCACATGTTATCAGGATAAATGCTATCTTTCTTTCTACCATGGAATTTTAAAATATAACTCAATCCAAGCATCAATTCTTATCACCTTGTTCTCTGCAAGTAGATTCATTTTTGGATTTTTTTCTTTTTTAGATCTTCTTGTGACAAATTACTAAGTATCTGTTGAGGGATAGCAAGTGGCCACATTCAATTTTTAAATGACTCTATGATAGACAAAAACTGGCCCCAGAAATAAGTTGACCTGTGGTCCTCCCCCAGTGAACATTTTGGTTTGGGTAATCATATCCGTTCATTCACTAAGCCACTGGTCAGTCATCATGCTTCACAGATACAGAAAGCCCCATTCATTTGGTCTAGTAAGATTATATCTCTCATTAAACCAGTTCTTTCACAGTTACCCTGCTGCTAAATTCATTCTTAATAGCTCCTGCTCTACCTGGCCAATACCTTTCTGTATCCATTACCTTAGGGTCAACTCTAGGGCTATTTAAAGAGATAAAAGTCTTCCTATTTCTTACCTTTCAGGACTTGTTACCAACATAGCTGAAACAAAAACCTCATTAGCTAGGAAAGAAGGTCAGTGTAAGAAATAATCCTGGGATCTTAGTTTTCATTTGCTTGCTGCCAGGATTTTTTTAAACCACTGAGGGCCAGTTAGGCTCAGACTCTTTTTTTTTTTTTGAGACAGAGTCTCAAGCGGTCACCCTAAGTAGAGTGCCAGGGTGTCATAGCTCATAGCAAACTCCAACCCTTGGGCTCAAGCAATCCTCTTGCCTCAGTTGTTTTTCTATTTTTAGTAGAGATGGGGTCTAGCTTTTGCTCAGGCTGGTTTTGAACTTGTGAGCTCAAGTAATCCACCCACCTTGGCCTCCCAGAGTGCTAGGACCAGATTCTTATTAATCTTTGATCTACCTAAGGGTATGGTGTGTTTGTGGATAGGGATGGTGGTCATTATTTTAGCTTTAAAAACTCATTTAAAGAACTAAAAATATTATATCCAACTTGAAAATCATGTAAAATTATAAACATGGTCTACTTTTAATTTAACATAACAATTTGATAAAGTCAACCCACATAAAAGTACCTTTTGAAAGAATGAAAGTAAAAACTGCCTATCATCCATATGATCAAACTGTTCATCAAGAGATTTGATATGTTTTGCAATAGAGTCCAGCTCATCATTTTCAAACAAGTCAAGTATTCTTCCCAAATTGATAATGCAGTTCAAATCTTCCATAAATAAGTCCTTAGGTAAAACATATATTTAAATCATGAATAAGTAAATTATTCATTTATTCTACTTTAAATTTACCAAATGGAGAAAGCAATAGTGATTAAGGAAAACCAAGACTAATTTTTTTTAAAAGCTAACATCTTAATTTAAACATATCAAAACTTTTTTTCTGAGTCAAAATAAGCTTCCTTAATCCATCCATTCATTAAAACACTAGAGAAACAAATACTTGGTAGTGATAGTCTGATGAACACCTGTATCAGGCACTGGGGAAAGAGATATGGAGGGATTGGTACAATAGTGAATTGTGCGGTAACTCTGCTTCAGGTAGTTTATAAGAGCCCTAAACATATCAATATTTTTCTTTGAATAGTAGTAGATAAACTAGAAATAACACGATGAGGATTATTTTAATTTAACCAAGTTTATCTCTATATAGAGTTCCATCTCCTGACGGGAAAGGTAACTGAGGAGAAAAAGTAGTGAAAGAAACTCTACCAGAAGAGTTAGTATGAAAGTATAAAAAGTATAAAAGTATACCTTTGAGGAGATATGTAAGTGTTCTTTTAAAAAGGAAAGCATTAAAAATGTCAGTAGCATTATCAAATCTCTTCAGGATAGCTCTTACACACTCACAGGTTCATAATATTTCAGAATGGCAGAAATTTTGTGGGGAGTCTGGAGTAGAGGCCAACAAAGGTGACTAACTGATTTCCTATCTCACCTAATATATAATGGTGAACTGTTAGAGGTTATTAAACACAATGATTGCTACTCTTTTTATGGCCAGAAGAAACTTGAAAAGTATGGAAAGCAGATCCAGTAATTTTTTTTTTTTGAGACAGAGCCTCAAGCTGTCACTCTGGGTAGAGTGCTGTAGCATCACAGCTCACAGCAACCCCCAACTCCTGGGCTTAAGTGATTCTCTTACCTCAGCCTCCCTAGTAGCTGGGACTACAGGCACTTGCCACAACACCCAGCTATTTTTTGGTTGCAAGTTGTCATTGTTGTTTGGCAGGCCTGGGCTGGATTTGGACCTGCCAGCTCTGATGTATGTGGCTGGAGCTTTAGCCACTTGAGCTACAGGCATCAAGCCAGATCCAGTGATCTTGAAGTCCTGAGTAAGATGGGAGTAGAGGAACCATGTTCATTTCAGCTTTGGTCTGAAATGGGTTTTCTGAAAGATGATTTATTAAATTAGAGCAATGGGCTCTTGGCAATGGAGAAATTATATCTTTGGTAATCCAGAAAGAAAGTTCATGGCAGAAAGCTCAACCAGATCAATAGAGCAGGATATTTAAATTTGGAGAGAAAATACATAAATAAAGCAGAAAAACTAGATATTACGGAGTACAACAGATAGGACATGGCACTTGCATTTACCCTCAAAACATGACACACAAAAAATAACTCTATGGAGAAATGTCCAGCATTAGGAGAAAAAAGAAAAAGATGAGGGTTGAATATTCACAACTATATATGTCTGGATCATAAATAATAAACAATGTTCCCTTGAAATTTTGCCACAAAAGAGTTAATACAATCTGAAATGGCATTCCTAATTTTGTTTTGCCCATGGAAGGGTATAATTTGTGCAAAACAACAAAACTAAAAACAAGTAAGTGATTAGCAATTTTTGCTTTTGTGTAAAATTAATAATATATTCTGGACCTGATGACATTGGCAAAATCACAGACTACAGGCACCTGGCATTTGTCCTCCCCACAAGAAAGGATGAAGAGAACAAATATACAGCTCACTTTGAGTGGAGTTACCTGCCTCTACAGCCCCATTTCCCTTGCTTAGATTGGCCCAGAGTCAGGAGGAACTTTTCCTTGTGGGGAAAAGGTAAGCAGAAGAACCCTGCCAGTACCCATTGCCACTGCAAACACTTGCAGTCCTTGCAGAAGGAGAATTCTACAGTCCTTACAAATCCTGAGCCAATTGTGGGCAGCTGCAGAGAATTCATGAAGTTGCATTGCTCCAAATTAGGAGCATAATATGTGCACTCCCCAGCCCCTGCCCATGCCCTGTGAGTCGAGCTGCTGCAGCATGGCATCATCTTGAGATCAGAAATGTTTCTGGAGTTAGGGGCCAGTAGCCACTGCATCTGTCCATCACTGGAACATCATCATCATTCTACCAAGCCCACAACCACAGCATTGCAGTGGCTGGGCCTAGGATCAGCTGTGAGGCTGGTCCTGAGGAACAGGGAAACCAACTCCTGTTGCCCTCTCTTAGGGCAAACCCACCCGTGAACTCATCAAACCCACTATACACCATCCCCAAAATAAAGTAAGAGAGTCACTGAGCTCCTGAGCTGTTGGCATGCCCTCAGGCCAGAAGGTGGCTACATAACCACATCCAGGACCTAAGAAAGAGCCCAGCAGTATCCCTCGTCTGCTAAATGGCTCTGCACCAACAATCAGACCTGAGAAACATCCCTGTGGGCCAACCCTCGAAGACATGCTCCCAGGTTTGCTCCCAGGTTTTATAGGCTTTGTGCCTATAAAAGGAAGACATACTCATAGGCCAGCCATGTAGCAATGTACCCATGCCCCAGGACTGAGAAACAGCTTCATAGGTTGCCCCTGGCAGATACTCCTGCACTTCTGCACAGGCTGGCCAATCAGTCATCCACTTACATCCTGGGCCTGAGAAACAGCCCTTCAGGCTTCCCCTGGTGTCCATGCTTCCAGACTCTCACTGAGAAGCATTGCATCCACTTCTTGGGTCTTAGAAACAGTCCTGTGGGCCACCCCAGCAGACATACTCTTAGAATGGCTAACCAACCATATGCCCATGCCCCTGGCCAGGGTAATATCCTTGTGATCCTAACCCAAGTGAACCAGACCTCACATTGATTGTCCTACTTGTGTATACACCATGCCCCTGATATGAGAAATAGCTCAGTAAGCTCACCCTGGCAAAGCCACACCATTGCCATCACAAACTCTTAAGCCTAAGCCATTGAGACACTTACAAATGTCACCCGTATGAATTACCACTGAAGAAACTACATGGAGATTACATTACTGCAACCATCTAGAACCAAAGCTGCCAATATAGCCCCATTGACCAACACCCCAAGACCTATCCATATAAATAAGTCTCTTCTCATGAAACCAATAGGATAAGTTTCCTCCTCACTCTGGGCCAATTTAAGTGGGGAAGATGAGGCTGCAAAGGCAGGGTGACTCCACTCATTCTAGCTGTTTATTTGTTGTCTTCATCCATTCTTGTGGGGAGGACGAGGGCCAGGTGCCTCTAGTCTGCGATTTTATATCTATATCTATATATAAAATACATGCCAATATATCAATTTTATAGCATAAAATAGGAACAGATGACTATTCCACTTAGAAATCAATGTTGGGACACATCAAACTTGAAAAAAAGGAAACATGACACCTGTAAAGGAACACAATAATTCACCATCAACAGACTCTAACCATAAGTCAATATACAAAAACTGACAAAATAATGCAAAATAATAATCTTAAGGAAACTCATTGAAATATAGGAGGACACAAGTAGACAATCCAATGAAACCTGGAAAATAATTCACAATTTGAATTACAAAGTAAATAAAAAGATATCATAAAAAACCAAACAAATCCTAGAGCTAAAGAATTTGATGAAATAAGAAATCCAATCAAGAGCTGCAATGAGAGACTATAAAGTAGAAAAGCAATTTCTTAATTTGAATACAGAGATAAAAAGGAAAAAAAAGAATAAAAAAAGAGTGAAGAAAGCATATAGAATTTGTGACACATCATAAAGCAAATAAATGCATTAAAGGCATTTCAGAAGGGGAAAAGAAGAAAAAAGGTGTGGAAATCATTATGTGAAACAATATAAAAAAAAATCCCAATTTTGGGAGAGAGATGGACATACAGATCCAGGAAGAACAAATATCCCATAAAAGATTTATTACAAAATGGTCCTTTCAGAGGCATATTTGAGTTCAACTGTCCAATGTGAAAGACAAAGAGAGAATTCTAAAAATTACAACAAAAAAGTATCAAGTCAGAGAAGAGAATCAGATTAACAACAGATTTTCTTTTAGCAGAAAATTAGAGCCAAGAGAGAATGGAATGATACATTTAAAGTACTGAAAGAGGAAAAATAATCTTATCAGTCAAGAATATTACACCTAGCAAAGTTATCTTTGGTAAATTAGGGAGAAATCTCAGAGAGATAGATCCCCAATACAGTAATAGTTGGAGACTTAAACACTGTACTTGCAGCATTGGGTGGATTGTTTAGACAGAAAATCAACAAAGAAACATCAGATTTAAACGCCACCATAGACCAAATGGACTAACAAATATTTACAGAACATTTCATCCAATAGCTGGAGAATACACATTCTTTTCCTCAGAACATAGAATATTCTTCACGACTGACCAAGTTAGGACACAAAACAATTCTCACCTTTTCTTTTTTTTTGAGACAGAGCCTTGCTTTGTCACCCTGGGTAGAGTCCCATGGTGTCATAGCTCATAGCAACCTCAAACTCTTAGTCTAAGATGATTCTCTTGCTTCAGCCTCCCAAGTAGCTGGGACTACAGACATCTGCCACAATGCCCAGCTGTTTTTTAGAGACAAGGTCTTGCTCTTGCTCAGGCTTATCTTGAAGTTGTGGGATCAAGCAATCCACTGCCTTCTCCTCCCAGAGTGCTGGGATTACAGGCGTGCGTCACCATACCTGGTCAATTCTTACATTAAAAAAAATTAAAATCATAATAAGTTTTTTTATGATCCCAATGGAATAAAACTAGAAATTAAGAGCATTCAATAAAAACAAATGCATGGAAATTAATCAACAGGTCCCTAAATTACCAATGGGTGAAGGAAGAAATTAAGCATGAAACTTAAAAATTTTTTGAAACAAATGAAAAAGAAACCCAACATATCAAAACTTTTGAGACATGCCAAAACAGTACTAAGAGGTAATTATAGCAATAAATACCTGTATGAAAAAGTAGAGATATTTCAAATAACCTAATAATATGTCTTAAATAACTAGTAAAGCAAGAACAAACCAAATTCAAAATTAGTAGAAGAGAATAAATAACAAAGACCAGATCAGAAATGAACAAAATTGAGACAAAATTACAATAGAGCAATAAAACAATTTTTTTTAAAGAATGAACAACATCAACAAACCATCAGTTGGGTTAACTAAGAAACAGAAACAGAAAAGACACAAATTCACAAATTCTGAAGTGGAAAAGGAGACACCACAAAAGATACCACAAAAATACTAAAGGATCATTAGAGGCTACTGTGACAAATCATATGCCAATAAATTAAAAATCCTTGAGGAAATGAATAAATTCCTGCAAGCATACAACCTATCAAGATTGGACTTGAAGATCTTCCCATACTATTCCAACTCATTCTATGAGGCCAATATAACTCTGATAGCAAAACCAGGCAAGATCATAACAACAACAACAAAGAAAACTATAGGCTGATGTCCCTGATAAACACAGATGCCAAAATCTTCAACAAAATACCTGAAAACTGAATCTAACAGCACCTCAAGAAGATAATACATCATTATCAAGTGGATTTGTTTCAGATATGTAAGAAGGTCCAACATATATAAATCACATCAACAAAATGCAAGATGACAAACATTTCGATCATCTCAATAGATGCATAAAAAGCATCTGATTAAAAAAAATAAAAAGCATCTGATAAAATTCAGCATCCTTTCTTGATAAAAATTCTCAATAAATTAGGTATAGAAGGACACAATAAAGGCCATATAGGACAAACCCATAGGTAACATCATCCTGAACTAGGAAAAGCTAAAAGCCTTTCCCCTGAGAACTAGACTAAGATAAGAGTGCCCACTCTCACTATTCTTATTCAACATAGTCCTGGAAGTCTTAGCCAGAACAATAAGTCAAGAGAACGAAATAAAGAGCATCCAACTTGAAAAGGAGGAAGTCAAATTGTCCCTGTTTGTAGATAACATGGTCTTATGTATACCTAAAGACTCTACTGCAAAACTCTTAAGTGTGATAAATGAATTAAGTGAAGTTGTGGGATACAAAAATCAGTAGTTTTTCTATACGTAAAGAATGAACTAACTGGAAAAGAAATCAAGAATCCAATATCATGTACAATAGCTAAAAACACCCAAATATCTACAAATAAATTCAAGGAGCTGAATGAACTCTGCAAGGAAAACTATAAAACATTGAGAGAAAAAACTAAAGAGGGACAAGTGGAAAAGAATTCCATGCTCATGGATTGAAAAAACCAATAATATTAAAATGTTCATATTATTCAAAGCAATCTATAGATTCAATGCAGTGCCTGCAAAATATCAATAATAGTCTTCACAGAAATAGAAAAATAATCCTATAATTCTCATGGAACAAGAAAAAACTTCAAATAACCTAAGGATCCCTGAGTGAAAAAGAACAAAGGTGGAGGCATCATACTACCAGACTTCAAAATATACTGTAAAGCTACAGTATCCTAATATTATGATACTAGAATAAAACAGACATATAGCCCAGAATAGAGAAACAGAAATTATTCCACATATCTACAGCCAACTCACTGTTGACAAAGGCACCAAGAACTTACAATAAAATAAGGACAGTATACTTAACAAACAGTGCTGAGAAAATTGAATGCAGAAGAATGAATCTAGACCCCATCTCTCACCCTGTATAAAAATCAACTCAGTATGGATCAAAGACCTAAATACAACACCTGAAACTATACATCTACTTGAAGAAAACACAGGGGAAAAGCTTCAGGATATTGATCTGGGAAAGGATTATATGAATACGATTTCAAAAATAAGGCAACAAAAGTAAAAATAAAAGAATGGGATTATGTCAAACTAAAAAGTTGTCTGTACTGCAGAGGAAAGAATCAGCAGAGAGAAAAGACAACTCATTGAACTGGAGTAAATGCTTGTAAACTACTTATCTGACATGAGATTAATATCCAGAATATTCAAGGAACTCAAACATCTCAATAGTAAAAACCCAAACAATCCAATTAAAAAATGGGCAAATGATTTGAACATACATTTTTCAAAAGAAGACACTCAGATGCCCAACAACTATATGAAAAAAGCTCAACATCAGTAATCATCAGGGACATGCAAACCAGAACCACAATTAGTACCATTTCACCCCAGTTAGGATAGCTTTTCTTTTCTTTTCTTTCTTTTTTTTTTTTTTTTTTTTTTGAGACAGAGTCTCACTATGTTGCCCTTGGTAGAGTGCTGTGGCATCACAGCTCACAGCAATCTAAACCTCTTGGGCTTAAGTGATTCTCTTGCCTCAGCCTCCCAAGTAGCTGGGATGACAGGCACCTGCCACAACATCTGGCTATTTTTTGTTGTAGTTGCCTTTGTTGTTTGTTAGGCCCAGTCTGGGTTCTAACCCCCTAGCCTCAGTGTATGTGGCTGGCACCCTAGCCACTGAGCTGTAGGTGCCAAGCCATAGGATAGCTCTTATAAAAAACACAGAAAATAGCAAATGCTAGTAAGAATGTGGAGAAAAGAGAACTCTTATCATTGTTGGTGAAATGTAAACTAGTACAGCCATTATGGAAAAAAAGCATGGAGGTTTCTTAAAACACTCCAAACAGAATGAGCATATGATCCAGCAATCCCACTACTGGAAATTGATCCAAAGAGAACAAAGTCAGTATATCAATGAGATATATGCAGACTCATGTATGGCAGCACTATTCACAGTAGACAAAATATTCAATTAATGCAGGTGTCCAACGACATGTGACTGGGTAAAGAAAATGTGATATATATACACCATGGAATGCTATTCAGCAATAAAAGGAGAAATTCTGCCATTCACAGTCACAAGGGTGGAATTGCATGACATTATGGTAAGGGAAACAATCCAGAACAGAAAGTTAAACACTGTATGTTCTCATTCATGTGGAGAAGCTAAAAAAAGTTGATCTCATAGAAGTAAAAAGTAGAGCAAAGGATAATAGAGGCTGTCAAGTGTAGGGAGAAGAGAAGGATAGGGAGAGATTTGATAAAGGATACAAAATTACACCTAGATAGGAGGAATACACTTTTAGTGTCCCATCACACTATATGATAATTACAGTTATTAATAATACATTATACTTTCATATAGCTAGAGGGAGGATATTGAATGTTTCAACACAAAGAAATGATTTGAGATGATGAATATGCTAATTACCGTAATCTGATTGCTTCACACTGAGCATATTAAAACATCGTTATGTACCCCATAGTATGCATAATTATTGTTATTAAGTTTTTAAAAAAGGAGGGAATGGGCAAGCCACAGACTGGCAAAAAATATGTAAAAATATGTGTCTGACAAAATTTATGTTCTGTAAGTCTGTAAAGTCCTAAGCCTGAAGTGAAATTAGAGCAGAAGAATAAAGGAGAGAAACATAAGCCTCAGGGATGTCAACACACACTGTAGATTACGGATGATGGACACAGATAATAGTTTTATATAAAACAGATTACAGAATTTATTCTGATATAAGATAGATGCTATTAGCTCCATATGTAATTAATTAGATTAATTCCATCTTGTCAATTCAAATTAAAATGATAAAAGACTTAGAAAATACTTGCATTGTAATGTTTATTCAAAACATTCTGTGACATGATTACAAATATACAAACTGTGGGCTATGGCTGGATAAGAACAGAGAATAATGAAAAGAATTTATATGGTGGGCTACTAAGACTAAGATAAATATTTTCTTTTCAAGTGTTAAATTTCTGAAGGGGGCTAAATAAATATAAACCTTTATTTAGCAAATAATAAAGACAAAAAGTACTTACTTGTCCTGGGATTAAATTAAGAACCATCAGAACAGTGGGGTTCCCTTCTAATCCTGCTTGACTAAACACCTTTTTTAAGACTTCTCTGAATTCTATGTGGGTGTAACTGTGAGATATAGAGACTCGATACAGTTTGTTATATTCCACGTAACAGGCCAAGGTTGCACAAGTTTCTTTTCCACATCCATCTATTCCAATCTATGGGGAAAAAATACAACACACGCCATTTATATATTGTTTGGGATTCTTTCAATGTACAGTTTTTTGTTTATTTGTGCTAGAAATTTTGAGAAGTAAAAGTACCTTGGACTATTTGTATTTATAACATTTTTCAGAAATATATTGAACATTATTTTATCAAAGTTTTATAAGATACTCATCCACATTTAATATTTTTATTTTTCACAGCCTCTTGAAATATGAGATAATTTCACTGGAAAGACAATCTGAAAAAACATCACAGATGGTTTCATAAACCATCGTTATGTCATTGTTAGTATTTGTTTTTTTTATTTTTTTATTTTTATTAAATCATAATTGTGTACATTAGTGCAATCCTGAGGCACAATGTGCTGACTTCATATACAATCTGAAATATTTTCATCGAACTGTTTAACATAGCCTTCATGGCATTTTCCTAATCACTATATGAAGACATTTATATTCTACATTTAGTAAGTTTCACCAGTACCCTTCTAAGATGCACCGTAGGTGTGATCCCACCAATTGCCCTCCCTCTACCCATCCTCCCCCTCTTCTCCTGTCCCTTGCCGTTTTCCCCATATTCTTGTGCTATAAGTGGGTTATAGCCTTCATATGAAACCTTTAAATTAGCTTCATAGTAGGGCTGACTACATTGGATACTTTTTCTTCCATTCTTGAGATACTTTGCTAACAAGAATATTTTCCAGCTCCATCCATGTAAACATGAAAGAGGTAAAGTCTCCATCTTTCTTTAAGGCTGTGCAATATTCCATGGTGTACAAGTACCACAATTTATTAATCCATTCACGGGTCAATGGGCACTTGGGCTTCTTCCACGACTTAGCAATTATGAATTGGGCTGCAATAAACATTCTGGTACAGATATCTTTATTATGATGTGATTTTTGGTTTTCTGGATATATACCTAGTAAAGGAATTATAAGATCTAATGGCA
>CAUYON010057847.1:0-12289 GCA_963573935.1 Arctocebus calabarensis
GGGAGTGACCCTGTGTTTCTAATGATTTCTCAAACCCTGCAGGGTGGAGAGCTTAAATCCTCCTCAGCCTGCTTAGAAGACACTTTAAATTGCTAACTTGGGCTAAGCCAAATCTTCCCCAGGAAAGCGCTGTGGCTGGGATCACTCCTTGAGTGGCTATTCACTTACCCAGTGTGCCAAAACCAGTCTCACCCTATTCCCCTGAGGGCTAAGGCTGCAAGGCGTCTCAGTCCCTGCCTTTAGGCTGCTCAGTCACTAGATTACTCGCTCCCACCCAATGCCTCTTTTGCGACTCTGAGGGTGGAGCTTGCCAGGGCAGTTCTCCCACAATGGCTCCACACAGCCCACCACCAAACACTGGCAGCTCCATCTGGCTTGGTGGCCCAGTCTGGGGCCCCAGACCACACTCAAAAAACCCCACACTCCTGCCCAAGTTCTCCCAAGGCAGTTCAACCAAGTGCCAAGTCCAAAAGAAACCCAAACGGCTCACAGGCAAGGCCCTTCCAGCCTGCAGTCCCACTGCTGCCCCACCCACAGCCACCGACAGGATCAGACTGAATGAACAGACGCAACCACTTGCCCAATCTCCGCTGCTTTAGCCTTCCTCAGGGTGTCCAGAAGCCTCACGCTGTCTCCCTTTGTCCCCAAAGGGAAGTTTATGGGCAGATCCCGCCTGGCAGAGATGCCTGAAGTCCTCTCTCCCCAGTCTCACTGTGCCTAGCCTCAAGGAAGCTGTTACTCCCAAATAGCTGTAAATTTAGTAATAGCCATAAACTTTAAATAATTCATATATAATACAATAATTTAATGTAGCAGTCATTTGGAAGGTTCTATGCTAAATATTTTGATGGTTCAATTTTTACAATTTTCATATGACTTTATCCATGTGAAAGTACGTACCTTTATCACTCTCATTTTACTGCTTGAAGAGATTGAGACTTAGAGAGATTTCCAGTTTCATTTGCATTCAGAGAATGGCATAGCTATTACTTTTCTTCCTTATGAATCAGGAAGAATGTGCCTCTGGTTTACTCTTACTCAGGTTTATTTGGAGAGTTAATTCAAAGGTCTTCAGTTTTGGGCTTAGCCCAGTTCTCTGTCCAGACCCATCACAGTAGAGACTGCCTTTTAAGATTGCATAGCAGTAAGTGTTTTCCCAGGGGCTCTCTGGAGCCCTACCTTTTGAGGGAAATGGAGAGCATGTGGGGAGACTTGGGGTACTCTGCAGCTCTCGTTGGCTAGCTCTGCACCATAATCTGTAGGGGGTGTAAGATCTCAGGCTCTGTAGGGAATTTCTTTCTGATTTCTTGTTAAGATGTCACTTATAAAGAAGACAGAAAAACAGAATGATGTGAGAGCAGGAGTTATGTGTGGTGGGAGTGTGGCTAGGACATCCAAAGTAGTCAAATATGTAAACATTTGAACCATTTGGAAAGGACCACCAAGCAGCACTCAGCAAATTACACATGGTTTTTGGTTCTCTTCAGCTAAAAAATCTGGTCCACTAAGACTGCTCAATCTCCGAGAATCTCTAGGGTAAATGTTCCCAAGGGCAAACACGGAAATCCCTTTCACTTACATGTCGAGTTCTTTACCTGCTCCTAAGGCCAGCATCGTAATGATGAAGGTTACTAAGCAGCAGCAGTTAGCTTTTGCACAAGACTGAATTTTAAAACAATAGTAATAGCAAGGGCAACAGCAACCACCATCTCTGATGTAACATATTAAAAAGAGAATTAACTGGAAGTGTGAAGAAAACAATGTACAGTCAGGCGTTGCTTACTGTCAGGAATATGCTCTGAGAAATGTTCCACGATGTTTGTCAATGGACTTACACAAACCTCTGTGGTATAGCTGATGACACATCTAGGCTGTACAGAACAGCCTCTTCTTCCTGTTATTCCTGGGCTACAGACCTGTCCAGCATGTTACTGCCCTGAATGATAACACATGGTATTTGTGTATCTTTACATATCTAAACATAGAAAAAGTACAGGTCTTTTGTAACTTGGAAATGGAGACCATTCTTCCAAGTGAAGTATCACAAAAATGGAAAAACAAACCACATGTACTCAACACTAAACTAGAACTAGTCGATTAACGCTTATGTGCACATAAGGAAGTGAAACTCAGTGGGGATTTAGTAGAGGGGAGAAGGAGGAGGGTAAACTCACACCTAAGAGGCGCAGTACACAAGTTATGGACGGAGGGCATGTTTATAATAGCGTCGCATGTACACATGCAAATTATAGAACCAAGATGTATGTACCTCTGTAATACTCTGAAATCTTTAGAAAGGGGGGAAAAGTACAGTAAAAATACAGTATAAAAGGTTAAAAAATGGTGCACCTGTATCCAGCACTTATCATGAATGGAGCTTCCAGGACTGGGATTTGCTCTGGGTGACTCAGTGGTGAGTGAAGGTGAAGGCCTAGGGCGTTTTTGTATGCTACTGTGGACTTTATAAACACTGTATGCTTAAGCTGCATTAAATTTATAAAAAAACACTACTTTCTTCAATAATGACCTTAGCTTCCTGTAACTATTTTACTTTATAACCTTTTAAATTTTTAACTTTTTGATCCTTCATAACACTAGGCTTAAAATGCAAAGACATTATACAACCATACAGAATTTTCTTTTCTTTGCTGTGTGCATTAGTGCAATCATGGGGTACAATGTGCTGGTTTCATATACAATCTGAAATGTTTTCATCAAACTGTTCAACATACCTTTCGTGGCATTTTCTTAGTTATTGTATGAAGACATTTGTATTCTGCATTTACTAAGTTTTGCCTGTACCCTTCTAAGATGCACCATAGGCAGAATTTTCTTAATAACCTCATTCTATAAACTTTTTTCAGTTTTTAACTTTTTTTTTTTAACTTTTAAGGCTTTTTTGGTTAAACACTAAGACACACATCTTATCCTAGGGCTACACAGGGTCAGGATCCTCAGGAGCTCCGCGCTCCACCTCCATATCTTGTCCCACTGGAAGATCTTTGTGGACAATAATAGTCATGGAGCTGTCATGTCCCTTGATAACAATGCCGTCTTCAGGAATAGCCTCTGAAGGGCCTCCCTCAGGCTGTCTAGTTTGGTAAATTCACAAAGGAGTAACATGGTTTATGAAGCATTATGTGCCGTAGATAGTCATATGTCCTATCCCTTTATACAGCTGGAAGGCAGCCGTTTTATTTACATCAGTATCACTACAAACTCATGAGTAATGGGTTTCACTGTAATGTTACGAGGGCTACAGTGTTATTAGGTTATGGGAATTTTTCAGCTCCATTTTAATCTTATGGGACCACCTTTGTGTATGTGGTTCATAGTTGACCAAAACATCATTATGCCTTGACATTTTAATGCAATTATGTATGTGAATTTAAAGTTTGACATGGAAAAATAATATGGATATAGCAGTATGTCTGAGTTGTATGTGGAACAACATACACTGAATCTGACAGATTTTTGTTTAGTAGGGGAATTGGATTTCAATATGTTATTGGTAGGGTAACAGAAGAGATTGCAGATGCATTAATCATAATTTTTAAAAAACAATGTCATATTTTGCCTACTTAAGAGAAAATGTATACAGAACTACTGCACAAGATAATCTAAGGTATATTTATTTTTGGAGGATACATTGTTTGTAGATTATGTATATTGGCATTGTTCCCCGTGGTGGTTTTCTCTCCTGAGAGGTTTTATCTGATGTGGTAATTGTCAAGGGTCTTCAATATCATGATCGGTAGGTTGGGGTAAACTACTGGCTTTCTAAATGGTAATAAGTAATGTGCAATGTGTTAACTTTTCTGAACTTTTAAAAATTAGCAAGTGAGAAAGTGGCTTTTGAAAAATATTTCCATTTCAAACCAATTGAAGGTAATGTTCTCCATACAATAAAAAAATTCTATTTCAATTATAAAAATTGTTACTTGATATATGTTAGCCTATTCTCTCGTATTTTACCTGATATAGAATACAGTCAAGAAATAGGCTGGTAACTTCAGCCATCTAATTAGTTTGGCTATCTGTTTGTCCGTGTAATAATTATTAGAGTATATTTGAATGACTCATTTAGTTGAGTATAAAAATAGATATTCTAATGATGTTTCAGCCAAGAGTGCCTCATGCTGAGAAATAGTATAAGACAGATTCTATACTATGTGTTTTTGAAAATCTGTTTACTGGAGACTTCCATGTTCCACAATTAGAATATTCAATTGAAGGATCACCTTTTGTGTAGTATGGTCTTGTCTATATGGTTAGTATTAAAGATTTGTTTTCTGCTTTCAACTAATATTAATAAAACATTAATGTTTTTATGATGGAACAGTATAGAATGTTTTGGCATTCTTAAGAGTTGTGTATGTCTCTTATTGAAAATTCTTGCAGAGGATTTTATGAGGAAGCGTGGGAAAGGAATCAATGCCTTTTACATGATATTATCTTCTCTTCTGAAATTGCTTAATGAACAGATTAGTCCCAAACATTTTGAAATTGGGCTCAGGACTTTTATTGACACAATTATTCATAAACATTGCATAATTTAAAAAAATTTCAGATTAATATAAGGATACATAGAAGTAGGTTACATTGTGTGTGTGTGTTAGGTGGGGTCAAAGTCGTAGTTGAGCACAATGATTTTTCGACCCACTGGTGAAACATTCTTGAGCTTCTACTCTATGAGCAAGGCACTTTGTACTCAACCCGGCATCTGATCAACTAAGAGATATGAGTCTTACTTAACTACTCTCTTGGAAATTATTAGTTAATTGAGGTTGCCTTTAACTAGAAATGTTTAAAATCAGTTTATAACTCTGAAATTTAATTAGTAAAAAATTTGTTTTAGTACTATTCCACTTCGATGTTTATCTTAATTGAACAGATTAATTTTCCAACTGACTTTAGTATGAATAGGAGAGAGTTTTTGAGCAAACTGGTTAGCTGTGTGGGATTAAAAATGTGGTAATTGTGCATAAGTAACCAATATACAGTTAAAAAGGGTGATACAAATCAACTGGTTATGTGGTTTCAGATATTTGCACAAACATTTTAATGGAACCTACAAAGGCATGTTAATGAATTGCTGTTATTTAATTTTGTGCCTCATTCTTTTAAATAATTTTGCTATATTTTAAGGTTTGTTTTGGGAGAGACGTGAATATAGCATAAATGAGAATTGTATGTGGGTATTCTAACCATTCTAACCAGGGAGATAATAATTGAGTTGGGAGTGGAAAAAAGGTAAAGCACAACTGTACAACTATGAAATTTTTAGTTTTTCTCTTTTCATCAGATACTTGGGGACTTAAGTGATAGAGAAAACATGGATTCACAAGAATTGACTGTTGTAACAGAGAGCAAATGACAAATGTTAAGTGTCTAAAGGGTATTGAAGGAGGAGAAGACGTAGTGACAGGAAGCAGAAAGTAGAGAGATTAAGATTATGGTTCCAGGAGCCATGTGTACCTTGGTTCAATCTCGGCTTTGCCATTCTACAAATATGACCTGGATAGACTGACTTATTGAACCTTACCTCCTGGAACTTGGTTTTCTTATTTGTAACTTGTGGATAATTATAGAACCACTTTTTTTACGAAGATTAAATGAAATAATTCAGAGTACATAGCACACACTGATCACTAAATACATGTAAGATGTTATTACTCTTCATTATCATGTACATAGGAATGGCAAGAGAATAAAGGAAGGCCGGGGAAGGAAGGAAGAATGGTAAACTGAACGAGAGGTAGTACTCTGTATAGGAGCCATTTTGAAACTGTAGTCAGGTTAGAAAGTTGTTATTGACTCCTTGTAGTTCTATAGGAATTGTTTTGTAAGCAATACTTGGAGCTTTGGTCCTGTGGGGCTTTAGTTTATTAACAGATTTCACTGCCTGTCACCTGTTCTTTTGTACTAAGGAGCTCCTGAGGCATGAATTGTTTCTTTACCCCTGTGACCTGGATATAGATCTTTGTCTGTTTCATTTGTAATGGGGAATAGGATCCCCAAAGAAGTAGATATCCTGACAAAAGGAGGGCTGAGGGGAATATTTGGGAACTGTTTGCTGCAATTTTAAATATAGACCTTTGAAAAAAAAATCCAAAAGAACATTGTAAGATAAGTCTGAAGGAAAGAGAAACTGGATCAGCAAAAGGGACTGTATGATGAGGGGAAAGGCCATAGCCCTAGATAAGGAAATAAAATACTGGCACTGAGAAAAAGGAATTCAATTGAATGTTGTATTTTGACCTGAAAGAAGATTTTTCTTTAAGGTGTCTCAAGGTCAGTCCCTTTAAAAAAAAAATAAATAAGGTTTTTATTTCACAATAGCTTCAGATTTATAGAAAAATTACAAAGATAAAACAGAGTTCCCATTCCAATTTCCCCTGTTAACCTTTTTACACTACTATGGAATGTTTTTCACAGTTAAGAAACCAATATCAGTACATTCTTGTTAATTTCCACACATGCTTTCATATATCACTAGTTCTTTCCTGATGTCTCTTTTCTGTTCCAGGGCCCCATACAAGATCTCACATGACATTCAGTAGTCTTGTCTGTGACTCCAGGATCTTCTTATCTGGGACAATTTCTCAGATTCTTATTTTTTACGATCTTCATAGTTTCAAGGACTATGGGTCATGTGTTTTGAAGAATGTCCCTCAGTTCCATTTGTCTGATGTTTTTCTCATGATTAGGATGGGGTTTTAGAGAGGAAGACCACAAAGTGAAATGTGTGTGTGTTTTGAGACAGTCACCCTCGGTAGAGTGCTCTGGCCTCACAGCTCACAGCAACCTCAAACTCTTGAATTCAGGTGATTCTCTTGCTCAGCCTCCCAAGTAGCTGAGACTACAGGTGCGCACCATAATACCTGGCTATTTTTTGGTTGCAGTTGTCATTGTTGTTTAGCTGGTCCGGCGCCGGGATGGGCTGGAACTTTGCCAGCCTTGGTGCATGTGGCTAGTGCTATAACCACTGTGCTACGGGTGCTGAGCCTTTTTTTTTTTTTTTGAGACAGAGTTTCACTTCATTGCTCTCAGTACAGTGCCATGGCATCATAGTTCACAACAACCTCAAACTCTTGGGCTTAAGCAATCCTTTTGTCTCAGCCTCCCAAGTTGTTGGGACTACAAGCTCCTGTCACGTCACTTGGCTGGTTTTCTATTTTTAGTAGAGACTGGGTCACATTCTTGCTTAGGCTGGTCTTGAACTCCTGAGTTCAAGCAATCCACTGACCTCGGCCTCTTAGACTGCTAGTCATGATCCACTGTGCTCGGCCTTGAAATATCATTCTTATCACCTATCAAAGGTATGTGCTATCAACATGACTCATCACTGATGTTGACCTTGCTTACCTCATTGAAGGTAGTGTTAGTTAGGTTTCTCCACTGTACAATTTTCTTTCCTCTTTCCATATTCTTTCTGGAAGCAAGCCACCAAATTCAGCCCTCAGGCAAGTCTCCTTTTTAAGAACATAGTATCTATGTAAATTATTTAGAATTCTTTGTCACAAGAGATTCTCTTCTCCCTATTTATTCAATCATTTATGTAAATTAATATAGACTTAGGGATATTTTGTACTTTATGTTTGTAATCCAATACTGTATTTATTTTGTTTTTCAAATTCTTCTAGCTTTGGCCCTTGGGAAGTTTTTCAGCTGGCTCTTATGTTCTTTTGATACGCTCTGATTTTTTTTTGTTTTCTAAGCACTTTATTTTTCTAACACTACAAGATACGTCAGATTCAAGCTATATTCCATACTCCAGCTCTTCAGTGTCATTTTTTCAATGAAGACTGATTCCTTGTGTTAGTATTACAGCATTAAAAAAGCTGTAATACTTATTAAATACTTTATTAAAAAATAAAAGTGCCATAATATATTTGTATATCACTTGTATCTCTGTAAAGCTAAATGTGCATTCATACTGATTTCTCCAACTATAGTCTCACATGGTTCATTTTGGCTTTCCCCATTTTTTATAAGTAACATTCCACTCCCAGTATTTGCCATCTTTTTCAATTTTAGTACACATGTACAATGATTTGCCCATACCTTTTGAGAAACAAATTTATTAACTAAAGCATAGTATTCATGTTCAATCTCATGTCTTCAATCTTAGTTTTTGTTAAAATACCATTTTTCCAAATTAGATCATACTTTCTATGCACTTCCTTCAGTGACGTTATGTGAGATATTTATAGTACAGTTAGATTCTTTTGTTATAGTATGCATTCCATTCTTGCATCCTCTAATTTTCTGTTTATCTAAAAAAAATCTGCATGTATTGGGGTTGACCCCTTGTGTTGTACAATTCTATGGATTTTCACAAATGCATAATATCATACCTATAATGCAGATAAATTGTACAACCCTAAAAACTCCCTGTGCTTCCTTTGGTCAAACTTTCTTCCCTTCCCAAACTCCTGGTAATTATTGATCTGTTTTCTATCCTCCTAAAGGTGAGAAAGGGCATCTTTACCTTGTTCTCGTTCTTAGGAGAAGGCATCCAGCCTCTCAATAGTAAGTATGATGTTACTATAGTTTTTCATGTATAAAGTTTAGTAGGTTAAGCAACTTTCCTTTTTTTATGTCTTTATCATGAGTAGGTATCAAATACTATCAAATACTTTTTGTATATCTGTTAATATGATCACACAATCTTTCCTGTTTACTCTATTAATATAAGTTACACTGGTTGATTTATAAATGCTAAGCCAGTCTTGAATCCTGGGGTTGAACCCCATTTAATTGGGTTACATAGTCCTCTTTATATGTGGCTGAATTGCATTTGCCAGTATTTTGTTAAGGGTTTTGCATCCATATTTTTGAGAGATAATGGTCTTTAGGGTTTTTTTCCTTATAAAATCTTTGGGTATTAGAGTTAATGTTTGCTTTATAAAACTAGTTAGAAATTTTCTGTTCTTCGGTTTTCTAGAAAAGGCTAAGCAGAATTGGGTATTTTTTTCCTTAAATGTTTGGTAGATTTTGCCAGTGAAATCCTCTGATCGTCTGTGCATGTTTATTCTTTCTTTCTTTTTTTTTTTTTTAAAGGTTTTTAACTGCTAATTCAATTTTTTAAATACATATATATGGCTATTAAGATAATTTTTTGTCTTTATCCATAACTAATTTTTTATTTTTTATGCATTTTTTTGAAGATGTGTGATGAAAACCACAGCTTCAGATACTTTGGTTTCCTGTTGGAGATCTCAACTTACTACATGTTTTCTGTGAATATTTTGGTTTTGTTTCTGATGTTATCTGAAACCCAAATGAGGCTGTTTCCGTGGCAACATGCATTATCCTCCTAGGGGTTTCACTCTGCTCCTTCCCTCAGCCCCTCGGTCTTTTCCACACAGCAGCCAGTGTAATCTTTCCAAACATCAATTGGACTGTGTCTTCCCCTGCTCAAGATCCTGTAGCAGAGTCTTACCACATTCAGAATAAAACCTGACCTCCTACCCCTGCGGGAACGTCTGTCTTTGAGTTTACCTCCTATCTCCTCTCTTTCATTCTATTCTAGCAAAACTTCTTGCCAGCCTTCAAAATTACAGATTATTTTTACCCTAGGAACTATGTAGTCACTCTTCTCCTTTGAATGCTATTTGCCTAAATCTTTGTATGGTTCGTTTTGCCCCTTCATTTGGATGTCAGTTCCATCTCACTCCCCCATAGGGGATCTTTTCTGTTTAAATAACAGAACTCCTTCAAGTAACTCTGTTCTTCCAATTTAATTATTTTTTTTCTAGCATGACACTAGAATTTGTTTATCCTCTTCCCACACTAAAATGGCCCTCGATTGTAGCAGTCTTTCTAGTTGTGCTCATTGCCAAGTAACCAGAACTGAGTAGGTACTCAGATAATAGTCATTAAGTGGATGAACATGATGATGAAAGGCAGGTGACTAATATGAAAAATTATAATGAAGAGCTGTTAAGTTTATTTTAGGTGGGGTCCCCCTGAAAGGAAGAAAAGAAAACAAGAGGGAGACATCGGAATGGACAATGCAGTTACAACAAAAGCCTACGTGTTTCCACAGGGAGGCTCTGCTGCTGGATCAGCCCTGAGTTAAGCAAGGGTAGCAGGAAAGGGGGCATGATCTTGGACAAGGTAGACCTCTTCTGCCAAGGACAGTTCCCGGATAGGGCTGCAGGGTGTAAGTTGCTTCTATCCTGCAGCACTTTTAGGAGCTTTGAACATCATCCTTTAGCCTTAAAGATGGTCCTGGGAGGTTCCTACATCTGAACATAGACAGCAGATGAGAGAACATGCTGGCTTGCTGGGTTTTGTTGTTTCAAATTGTGTCAATGAGATAATGGATCGATGCGGTGTAATTTAAGTATATTTTCTCAAATACCTAGAGCCCAATGACTCTAAACTTGGATGCAATTTTTTATAGATTAAAAGAACAGCTTCATTCAGATGTCCTTTGCATCATGCCATTCTCTTCAGTTTATCAATAATTGGGCAGTGTGTATTGATTAGTAGTTTTCTTCTATTAGGAAGAAGGATACTCTTTTGGCTGCTTGGTTTAAAAAAAAAATGCCACTCATGGAGGCCTCTGCTATTTTACCCCAAGGAACTTGAATCATGTTTAATTTCAAATGGTGATAGTTTACTTTAGTGTTTGCATTGTGTGATCTGTATCACTGTGGCAAATTTCACTCCCAGAGTTGTATCTCCTTTGTTACAAAAGCCAATTTCCTTCGAAAACAAATGGTTCTGTTTTCTCAGGATTGTCTCTACGGTGCTGGATTAATATCCCTTCCAACCTTCTACTTGATTTCCTTTCTAGAAGAGTCCAGCATGCTTATATCTTCTTAAAAATACTATTTGGAGCTAGTAAGATATTTCTTTGATAAGCATTTTTGTCTCTTTTTTCCTTTTATTAAGTCATATACAAATAGATCATGAATACATTTATGCATTTATGGGGTACTCAAAAGTCTTTTTCTAGGGAGAATTATGGCAATATGTCTGTAGCATACATCAGTTTTGACAGTACTACTACATCTCATCATTACATATATAATTTTAGCTTTATATGTAATACAGCAAATATTTTGAGTTGATTTATAAAGGGAGAAATAAAATATTTTCTGTATCATATATTGTTAGTCTCTCTGATACAATATTATAATACAATGTTAATCCTGCAAAGATAGTTACTGTCATATTATTCTACTGCCAAAGGGGTGAGATGGTGAAATGGTGAAAATCTATTTGAATATGAAATCTTTTTATAGTGATTGTTGCTTTCAATGTATAGAAATATTTCACATAAATACATAATTATGATTTAGAATTTAGATAGTAATTTTTAAAACTAATCTTATGTAATTTGGGTAAATCTCTTGTTGAAAGCCAACTGAAATTGTCATTTTCTTGTAGTAGATGAGTTATATAGCTCAGATTTTGTCTGAATTAGATAAGCCCAAATACCAAATTCTCTATGCTACAGTGCAGTCCTACATATTACCAATATAACATGACTTTGCTTCTGTTTTAAAATTGCTATTTTCTTATAATATACTTTCATACAAGGCAAGTGGCACCCTAGCCAACCCAGCTGAGCTGAGAGGAGAACCTGCTGCCTCTGCCCTGGCAGTGTTGGTGGGGCTACAGCAGGCAGAGGAACCTGCATGTGGGGGAAGTGGCAGGGACCCAGAAGGAGACTACAGTAGCTGGAAGGGCCGGACAACTGCTGGGGAGACACCAGGGCCTTATCTTCTTCTTCCCCTTGCACTTATGGAAAAACGGTGAATCCAAACTCCTTAATGCACTCATTCATCTTACCCCAGCAGACGGGACTGTACCCATTCATTTGTTACCAAATCTGGCCGAATGTATCTGCAAGGGATCCATGCATACCCCTTGACAAAGAGCCCAGAGAGAGCGGGAGGTTTTCTTCCACTTGGGTTTTTCTCTCTGCCAGGAGTTTTGGTGTTTCTTTCTCTGTATTCTTTTCTATAAAATAAATCCTGTCTTACCACTGATCTGTAGTTCATGGATTCATTCTTTGAATTACTGAGACCAAGGACCTACTGAAGAAGAAATTCTGGCATCAACTTGACTTCATTCTTCTGTTTCAAGATTCACTTCAACTTTTTTTAAAAAATAATTTTATTAAATAATAATTGTGTACATTGGTGCAATCATAGGGCACAATGTGCTTCATATACAATCAGAAATATTTTGATCGTACTGTTATAGATAGCCTTCATGGCATTTTCTTGATGACTATATAAAGACATTGATACTCTACCTTTAATAA
>CAUYON010057849.1:0-19054 GCA_963573935.1 Arctocebus calabarensis
GGGCGCCTGTAGTCCCAGCTACTTGGGAGGCAGAGGCAGGAGACTCGCTTGAGCCCAGGAATTGGAGGTTGCTGTGAGCTGTGATGTCACAGCACTCTATCCAGGGTGACAGCTTGAGGCTCTGTCTCAAAAAAAAAAAAATGCATTAGTTTTTGTTCTTTTTATATGTCTGTATATAATTCAAATATTCTTAGGGGTAAAAATTACTTTGGTAAGGGGACAATTTGGTCATTTCAAGCAATTTTTGAGGAAACCTACTTAGCTTTTTTGATTCTCCATAATGATCCAAGAAGTGTAGGCCATTCCAAGGTCTATGTATAGACACAGAGCCCTTGGGACTTCCTTGGTCCATGACCTTGGGTTGAATCACATCATTACCTAATTCTTCCCTCTGTTCATGGAAATCTGTTAACACCTCCCTTAGTTTCTACAGCATTGACTGGATTTTATATTTCTTTGCCTCTTAAGACATAAACACGTCTAAAGACCTTTGAAAATCATTCTATTAATACCTAACATTTATTAAAGGCCTACTATGCAACCGGCATAGTTCTATATGTTCTTCATTTATTGATTCACTCAGTCCTAACAACCCTTGAGGTCGGTACTATAATTTTTCCCATTGTCCAGGTAAAGGAACTGAAGCACAGAGAGATTAGGTAATGTGTCCATGGTCACACAGCTAACGCCCATGCTTTCACCTGGGACCTTGATTTTTATTTATTTTTATTTTTATTTATTTATTTATTTATTTTGAGACAGAGCCTCAAACTGTCACCCTGGATAGAGTGCTGTGGCATCACAGCTCACAGCAACCTCCAATTCCTGGGTTCAAGCGAGTCTCTTGCCTCCGTCTCCCAAGTAGCTGGGACTACAGGCGCCCGCCACAATGCCCGGCCATTTTTTGGTTGCAGCCGTCATTGTTGTTTGGCGGGCCCGGGCTGGATTCGAACCCACCAGCTTAGGTATACGTGGCTGGCGCCTTAGCCCCTTGACCCACAGGCGCCGAGCCTGGGACCTTGATTTTTAAAAAGAAATCCTGAGAGGACCACTTTACTCTCATAACTATTAAAATAATTCTGACTCTCTCAAGGCTTCGTCCGACCACTCAGTCTTGACTTCACACACATGGACACACACATGTCCCTTGAGTTTGATGTCTGCTTTTCAGATGTGCACCACCTGGGTGGCAAGTCCATTCCGTGTTAGCTCTAAGAAGTTGATTGTTATGTTTTGGGAAATGGTCTTGCATCTCAGTCTGAAGAAATATTAGGGACGTGTTTTGGCAAAACATAAACAATGGGGATGTATTAGTAAGCTTTTGCATTGTAACCAAATATCCAAACTCATTTAAAACAATAATCATTTAGTCTTTTTTAAAAAACAGCCATTGGCTCGGCGCCTGTGGCTCAACGGGCTAAGGCGCCAGCCACGTACACCTGAGCTGGCGAGTTCGAATCCAGCCCGGCCTGCCAAACAACAATGGTGGCTCAACCTAAAAATGGCCGGACGTTGTGGCGGGCACCTGTAGTCCCAGCTACTTGGGAGGCAGAGGCAGGAGACTCGCTTGAGCCCAGGAATTGGAGGTTGCTGTGAGCTGTGATGCCACAGCACTCTATCCAGGGGGACAGATTGAGGCTCTGTCTCAAAAAAAAGAAAAAAAAAAAGAAAAGAAAAACAGCTTTATTGAGATAGAATTAACACATAATAAACTTTATATATTTAAATTGTACAAATTGAGGAGTTCTAATGTGTGTATAAACCTGTGAAATCACCACCACAGGGCTGGGCGCCGTGGCTCACACCTGTAATTCCAGCTCTCTGGGAGGCCCAGGCAGGTGGATGGCCTGAGCTCACAGGTTCAACACCAGCCTGAGCCAGAGTGTGACCTTGTCTCTAAAAAAATAGCTGGGGGTTGTGGTGGGTGACTGTAGTCTCAGCTTCTTGGGAGCCTGAGGCAAGAGAATTGCTTAAACCCAAGAGTTAGTGGTAGCTGTGAGCTATGACGCCACAACAGTCTACCAAGGGCAACAAAGTGAGACTCTGTCTCAAGAAAATAAAAAAAAAAGAAAGAAAGAAATCACCACCACAGTCAAGATACTGAACATATCTGTCACCCCCAAAAGTTTTTCCTGCCCCTCATAAACTCTCCTTTGACATCCCCATGGCGCCAATGGTTGATTCTTTTTATGGCTGAGCTGTTGCTTTTGTATGATTATACCATGACTTATTTCTCCATTTACCTGTTGATGGGTTAAGAGAACTTGCTCATCGCTGAAGTATAAGTGAACAAGTCCCACTGCACAAGTGATTTTCAAGCCATTCTTCCTATATGACCACAAATATCCATTAGCTAATGCCTATCAGATAGCCAAGTATCAACCAGGTAGGGCTCAAGCAATCCTCCTGCCTCAGCCTCCTGAATTAGCTAGGACTACAGACTTTTTTTTTTTTTCAGGTTTTTAGAAAGTCTTGCTGTATTGCCTAGGCTGGTCTCAAACTCCTGGCTTCAAGCAATCCTCCTGCCTTAGCCTCTGGAGTTGCTGAGATTATAGGTATAAGCCACACAGCCTATTTTTAGATTCTACTGGCACATTTGAGTATAAGTGCTCAAGACTATATTTTCTACCATTTATGCCTATGGGGTGTTGCATGCCAACACCTGTTATCACAAGAAGTAGAGCTTGTATTGTCTATCACTGGAATAGGTGGATTATGACGTCATCTTCGTCTGGCAGGAGCAGAGCACTGACCATCTGGAAAAGCAAGACACTAAGATGCCCTTGAAGCTGGGCAAAAGGCGGCCCTATGCTTTAGAGAGCCCCAAATCCACTGTCCTCAAAGCATCCTTTACACCCAATGCCTGTTGCAGACAGTCCACCTTCTAGATCTGACTAATTGGTTCCCCATCATGAATTTAGGGAATTCTTTGGTCTCCTGTCTCTCCCCTGTCTAACATACTAGCCTTAATAACTCAGGTAAAATAAGCAGCAAAAACAAAAACAAAGGCTCAGTGTCTGTGGCTCAACAGGCTAAGGCGCCAGCCATGTACACCTGAGCTGGCGGGTTCGAATCCAGCCCGGGCCTGCCAAACAACAATGACGGCTGCAACCAAAAAAATGGCCGGGCTTTGTTGTGGGCGCTTGTAGTCCCAGCTACTTGGGAGGAGGAGGCAAGAGAGTCACTTGAGCCCAGGAATTGGAGGTTGCTGTGAGCTGTGATGCCACAGCACTCTACCCAGGTGACAGCTTGAGGCTCTGTCTCAAAAAACAAACAAACAATTCTGGTCCTGGTATTTCTTTGATATGAAGATTTATGATTGTGAGGTCAATTATTTAGTTATATATATATTTTTTGAGACAGAGTCTCACTTTGTTGCCCCCAGTTGAGTGCTGTGCTGTCATAGCTCACTGCAACCTCAAACTCCTGAGGTCAAGTGGTCCTCTTGCCTCAGCCTCCCAAGTAGCAGGGACTCTAGGTACCCACCACAATGCCCAGTTTTTTTTGTCGTTGTTTGTTTGTTTTTTAGAGATGGGATCTCACTCTTCCTCAGAATGGTCTCTAACTCCTGAGCTCAGACAATCTATTCATCTTGGCCTCCCAGAATGCTAGGATTACAGGTGTGAGCCACCGCACCTGGCCCCTACAAATTCAATTTTTTAAATGGTTAAAACAATGTTTACATTTTAACTTTTCTTCTGGAACCACATTTTATTACTTATAAATATAAATTGTGTGCATTTGATTTAAATTTTCAAAATTATTGAGATAAAGTGGCTCATAACATCCTATTCTAATACTTTCAATTATTTTTCATCTGAGGTCGTGTTCCTTTAAATTTAATATACTTTACAGGTTCTCTCTGTTTCTAATTAGTCTTGCCAGAGGTCTCCAGTTTTATTAGCTTTTTCAAAAAACTTAATTTGGCTTTGTTAGTCACATCTACTTTATGGTTGTTTTCTATTTCATTTATTGCTTGCTCTTATCTTGAATATTTCCTTTTTCCTACATTCTTAGGGTTTATTCAGCTGTTCTCTCGCTAACACCTTGTGTTAAATGTTTGGCTTATTGATTTTCAGCATTTTCCTCCCATATTAGCCTCTCCTACGTTCCAATATGTGGAATTTTCATCATTGGTCACTTCTAAGCATATTCTAAAACCTATTATACTTCGTTGTTTTACCCAGGACATTATTTAAAGAGTATTCTTTTAAATTTCTATACTTTTTTGTTATTGATTTCTTTTTTTTTTTTTTTAGACAGAGCTTCAAGCTGTCACCCTGGATAGAGTGCTGTGGCACCACAGCTCACAGCAACCTCCAATTCCTGGGCTCAAGCGAGTCTCTTGCCTCCGCCTCCCAAGTAGCTGGGACTACAGGCGCCCACCACAACACTCGGCCATTTTTTGGTTGCAGCCGTCATTGTAGTTTGGAGGGCCCGAGCTGGATTCGAACTCACCAGCTCAGGTGTATGTGGCTGGCGCCTTAGCTCATTGAGCCACAGGCGCTGAGCCGACCAGAATTGTTTTTTTAAACAAGAGAGTTCTATCACATTTTTAAGGAATGAATATTTCAAATACAAACCCTTCTAGAGAGTAAAAAAAAATACCAATGCTCCCTAATTATTTTTATGAAGTTGGCTTAGTCTTGCTTGGTATCCAAACCAAAGGCTGTTTGAGAAAAGAAAACACAGACCAATAATTTTTTCCATAGTATCAATAAATTGAAACCACCAATAATATTCATGGCCAAATTCGATTAGAGTACACTAGAATACATTAGACTCTCAAGTAATGTAATTCATCGTATTAATAGATAAAAGCAGAAAAAACATAAAATCATGTCAATACATGCAGAAAAACTGACAAAATTCAACCTCCATTTATGATAAAAAAATTCTAAGCAAACTAAGATTATAAAGAAACTCTCTTACACTAATAAAGAATATCTTTTTAAAACCCCTACACTGAATAGTGTAGTAAAGGCTGAAATGTTAAGATCAGGAACAAGGCAAAGATGCCTACATTCACAATTTTTATTCAATATTAAAGTGTAGTAGCGCCAAGAAAAATTAATAAAGATTATAAAAGTGGAACCAAAAATAAATAAGTAAAAAATAAACTTGTAACAGAAGGAACAAAGCTGCCATTACTTACAGATGATCTGATTTCTTTTCTTTTTTTTTTGAGACACGGTCTGACTTTGTCACCCTCGGTAGAGTGTCATGGCTTCACCGCTCACAACAGTCTCAAACTCTTAGGATCAAGTGATTCTGTTGCCTCAGCCTCCCAAGTAGCTGGGACTACAGGTGCCGCCCTCAATGTCTGGCTATTTTTAGAGACGGAGTCTCACTCTTGCTCAGGCTGGTCTCCAATCCGTGAACTCAGGCAATTCACCTGCCTCGGCTTCCCAGAGTGCTAGGATTACAGGTGTGAGCCACCTTGCCCGGCCTAGATGATCTGTTTCTTGTTCCTATTGAGGAACTTCTTAGAATAATGCCCAACACACAGCTAGCTGTTGAATGAATGAACACGTCACTAGATGGAGAAAAATGTGCTAAAATGATCGCTCTGACAGTGAATTTGCCTACTTCTATTTGTAATCCTATTTTTGCATTATATATTTGGCTTATTAGGTTTGTAGTGAGATGAACCACTCCCACTCTCCCCTTTAAATGCCTGGATTCATATATTCTGGTAATGGGAGAGAAAGTACCACGTATTAGTTTCTCACCCACAGCGTAAATTGCATCCTGTATGATGTCACTTCCTCCTTTCATGTTGGCCCCTTGGCCTGGAAGAATTTTCTTTAGAAATCCCATATTTTTGCCAGGAATTTGGGAGGCAAAGATACGGAGGTGAGACCTGAGGCCTGAGATGGAGCCAGAGAGAGGTCACACTTTAGGCTTGGCTTTGGGCCTCCCTTGCTAAGACTTCCCCTGTGAACACTTGTGCCTGAATGTCAGTGGCTTTAGAGGCTTAAAGTATAAAGGCCCCGTGTGACTTGGCTCAGGAATTGCTCCTGGACAAAGCCACATATCCCAGTCCCCCGCATCTGCTTTCCCCAGAACCCAGCAGGGGGAGCTCCCCTTTCTCCACTTGTGGGACGGAATAGAAAGCGTTCCTGGGTATTTCTGGTTCTCAGACCCATCTTCCAGACCAGGTTATAACAATTCACAGCATGAGCTCTGGTACGATTCAGTTACTCCAAGAGAAAGAGCAAATCCTACGAGAGGCAGGGGGCGCTCTGCCCTCAGACTGTGCAGGGGCGGGTGGTTAGGGTGCAACAAGACTTTGGACTAATAGTACTCACCTGTTTGAGACTAGAGGCACCTGCCTGGCGCTGTTCATGGTCCTGAACCATGGCGGCTGGGCTTTCTTCCACCGTTCTCCCACTTTCCACTGGGGCAATGGTGACTCCTATTCAAGCACTCCCAGGAATCGGGAATCAGGTAAGCAAGGATGTGTGACGTAGAGAGGAGAGCATAAAACAGATGGAATCTTTTGGAGGATCCTGCTGCTGAGACATTTCCAGGAGAAGAAAATGGGACTTTTTCTTTTTGTTATCATTTACGAAGTTTCACGGCCACCAAGACCTCTGAAAGTTGGGAAGCACATGGCCTCAGTACACCACTTCCCTCTGGTGGTGAGCTCTCCGAAGGGTCAGGGGCACAGGACTGTGAACTCCTGGAGTTCAGGGTCCATGTTGGGTTCTTTTATCACCTTGCCAGTGTATCGGTAGGAGCTCAATAAGTAAGTGTTGGTTGAACAGATAAGATGTCGAGTGTAAGAAAGTCTACTAAGGACTACTAAGTACACTCACACCTTGGAGATATTTCGGGTATGGTTCCAGGCCAAGGCAATAGAGTGAATATTGCAATAAAGTGAGTCACACATATTTCTTTTTTTTTCTTTTCTTTCATTCATTCTTTCTTTCTTTTTAAGGCAGACTCTCACTCTATCACCTACGGTAGAGTGCTATGGCATCATAGCTCACAGCAACCTCAAACTCTTAGGCTCAAGCAATTCCCTTACCTCAGCCTTCCATGTAGCTGGAGCTATAGGTACCTGCCACAACCCAACTAGTTTTTCCATTTTTATTAGAGATGGGGTCTCATTCTTGCTTGGGCTGGTCTCAACTCCTGAGCTCGAGCAATCCACCCACCTCAGCCTCCCAGAGTGCTAGATTACAGGTGTAAGCCACCTGCTCCAGCCTGAATCACACATATTTCTACATATTTCTTTTTTCTCTCTCTTTTTTTTTCTTTTCTTTTTTTTTTTTTTGACAGAGTCTCACTCTGTCATCCTGCGTAGAGTGCTGTGGCATCCTAGCTCACAGCAACCTCAAACTCTTTTGGGGTCCAGCAATCCTCTTGCTCAGACTCCTGGGTAGCTGGGACTATAGGTGCCCACCACAGCACCTGGGTATTTTTAGAGATGGGGTCTGGGTTTTGCTGAAGCTGATCTCGAACTCTTGAACTCAAGCAATCTACCCATCTTGGCCTCCCAGAGTGCTAGGATTACAGGTGTGAGCCACCACGCCCCACCGACTGAATCACACGTATTTCTATCTGGATTTTCTACCCAGATCATTCAAACTTTCTCCATATCACCAATAAAGCTGTTTTGCTTTCTTATCACGCATGTGTTCACTGGAGCAGTACTTTTAATGTCCTTCAATAATTATTCCTTTAAATTCACAACTTGGCTAACTAGTGCAAGAGGCCTATCTTTCTGCCTATCTTAGCTTTTGATCGCTTTCCTTCTAAGCTTAATCATTTCTAGCTTTTAATTTAGAGTCAGAGATGTGCGACTCTTCCTTTTACTTGAACACTTCTGAGGCCATTGCAGAGTTAGTAATTGGCCTGATTTCAATATTGTTTTGTCTCAGGAAATAGGGAGGCCTGAGAAGAATGTGAGAAGGGGAAATGGCCTGTCAGCGAAGCAATCAGAACACACTCAACATTCACTGGTTAAGTTTGCCGCCTTATGTGGGTGTGGTTCATAGCATCCCAAAACAATTACAATAGTCACATCACAGATCATAGATCACTGTAACAGATACAATAACAAAAAACTCTAAAATATTGGGAGATGTGAGGCAGAGAAGCAGAATGAGCACACACTGTTGCAAAAATGAAGGCAAAAGTTTTGCTCAACACAGCATTGCCGCAAGCCTTCAATTTGTAACAAAAATACAGTATCTGCGAAGTAATAAAGCAAAACACAAAGAGATACGCCTGTGCTTATAAGTAATAGGTTTCACTTCACCCTGTCTCTAAAGAAGAAAAAAGGACTAACATTGGAAGTTCAACCATGTGTCAGGCATTTCATACCAAATTCTTTAACTTGATGCTATGTGAGATTTATCACAAATTTCCCAATCAAGGAACAGGCTCATAGAAATGTACCTCCCGAATGAGACCCCACAGCTCCTAAGGCTTGAGTCGCTGATCCCCCAGGCTACATACTTCTCATCACTGGCTACTGCCTTCTATACAAGGAGAGAGATGCAAATTCCATAAGGGAAAAATGAGCTTGCAGTCCATGCAAGCATCTTAGCTAATGTGTAGAGGTCATGATAAAAGGTTAGGAAGTTGATTTTGCAGTGGCAATTACCGCTGACCGGGCTTTGGAGTCGGGAGCTTAGGTCTAGGGACGGGGAGAGGAAGAGGATGGTCTCCAATCTCAGCAGCGACCAGGGCTGTTCGCTATCTCCATGCCTCATTCGGCAAAAGTAATGAATGACTTCCAGGGCTGCTCCCTATCTCCATGCCTCATTCAGCCAAAGTGATGAATGACTTCCAAGAACAGGAGACCTCAGGACACCTTCCTGCAATAGAGATATAAGAGGTCAAGCAGGGGAACAAGACACAGCCCAGGTGACGCGGTATTGGGCTTGGTCTTTGCTATAGGCAGGTGGTGCGCTGCGGCTCCTGGATGACTCAGCTTGGCGGCCGCCCAGACCTCAATCAAGATTGAGAGGTGCTGCCAGCTCTGCAGCGTGTCAGGCCACCTCTCTCCTCCTGTCACCAGGGCATGGAGTTTTTTTCTGATCTCTCGGGTTTTTTTTTCCTAATTCTACTTGGTCTACTTAGGTGCTACTGTTCACCTGGCACTGGGGTGGGAAACCTGTGGCTTTGGGGCCACATGCGGCTTTCTGCATCGTTTTTTTGTTTGTTTGTTTTTGCAGTTTTTGGCCGGGGGCCGGGTTTGAACCCACCACCTCTGGTATAAGAGGCCGGCGCCCTACTGCTTGAGCCACAGGCACCGCCCGGCCTTCTGCATCTTTGAGTGCGGCCTTTTGACTGAATCCCCACTATGGTTTTGAAGTGCCTGATGGGTGCCTGGTCAGCACAGAGTTCAGGACGATGGCACCGCTGACATTCAGAAAGCCACCATAGCAGAAAGTCTGGCCTGATGCTCCCAGCTCTCTCCTTACCACGCATTGACTCCGTTCCCCTGAGAATGGATACAGTAGCTTTCTTAGGGGATATTCACTTGTAATAATTGCTTAAGTGTTTGTTACACGCATTTGCAATGGGTGTTTGTTATGTATGAGAAGCATCTCGAGGCATCCTCGAAAATCTCAGTTTCTCAAGGTTTTCACACCACAGGCCACTTAATGTGCATTTGGCATACTCACAGATTATCAATTACAGTAAAAAATAGAGTTTCAATCAATGACTTTAAATTAGAAGCTAAGACGGTGTTTTAAACATTGATAACGGTCTCCTATCGGTGAGGTCTTCCTCCCTGCCCGCCTCCCCTCCTTTCTCCTTCTCTCCCCGTTGAGTCTATTTTGCTGCCATTAGGGCAGGGATGGAGCAGTCAGGGGGTTCCACCTTCAGCCATGCTATGATTGGCTCAGAGTGGGCACGCGACCTGATCCAGCTAATCAGTGTGAATCTTAGGACCTTCCTAGGAATTCTGGGACACAAGAGCTCTGCCTTGGTCCTGGTGGGGTGGGGTGTACCACAGGCTTGGCACTGCTGTGATCATTTTCTATCACAAAAGAGGCTAGTCTGAAAAGAAGCCAACACAAGGACGACAAAGCCAAGGCACCTGCAGCGAGCCAGAGCCAGAGCCCTGACATCATAAATGCTCTAATTGGTTCCATTTAGTGTTTAATCCACTTGGACCCGGGTTTCTGTCATCCCTGGCTGGAAGCGTCCTGACCCGTATAGTACCTATGTTTCCTCACAGCAGGCTGCAAAGATGTGCCTCGAACTCAGCCAGGATTAGCTGAAGTTCCTATATTTTGTATTACTTCCCTTAACCCTGAATCAAGGTCCAGATGCCTTTTGTTGACGATTAACTCTTTTCTGTGAATAAAGCAGCGTGAGGAGTAACTTCTTTGATTTGCAGAGCAAAGCTCTTTCTTGTGAGGTCACGGCTGCCTCAACTCTGGCACGGGGCCTGAAATACCATTTCTAGCACATGACTCACAAAGTAAATAATCTATAAACGAAAAGCCTCTTATCATATTTTGGCACAAAAAAACAAGATGAAAAGCCAGGCAGAATTTTCCCCTGCGTTTGAACTCCACATGCACCAAGGGCTGGTGTATGCCCCGCATATGTAGTGGTTCTGCTTGCTCGGAAGCCTGTGTGTGTGTGTGTGTGCGCGCGCGCGCGTGTTGATACCTGCTTTTCTACTTTGTGAGCATTTGATATTGCTGACTGTGATCTGATAAAGGAGTTTAGCAATATCTTTTTGGTTCTTTCCAAGCATAGCTTTTTTTTTTTTTTTTGTAGTCTCACTTTATCTCCCTCGGTAGAGTGCCGTGGCGTCACACAGCCACAGCAACCTCCAACTCCAGGGCTTAGGTGATTCTCTTGCCTCAGCCTCCTGAGTAGCTGGGACTACAGGCACCTGCCACAACGCCTGGCTATTTTTGTTGGTTTGTTTTTGCAGTTCGGCCGAGGCTGGGTTTGAACCCACCACCTTAGGTATATGGGGCCAGTGCCCTACTCGCTGAGCCACAGGCGCCACCCCCAAGCACAGCTTTTAGCACCATCTTTGCAGCTGGTTTGTCACCTTCTTGACAATTGTGTGACTGACTTCTATGCACATTTGCTAAGAGGAGAGTGAATTAGAATAGTATCTTTGTAGCTTTAGTAACAAGAACAATCATTCTTACATTAGAAAGCATTATGTTGCGCTTATTTCTTTAAGAGTCAGGTTGTTGGCTCGGCGCCTGTGGCTCAGCGGGCTAAGGCGCCAGCCATGTACACCTGAGCTGGTGGGTTCGAATCCAGCCCGGGCCTGCCAAACAACCATGACGGCTGCAATCAAAAAATGGCCGGGCCTTGTGGCAGGTGCCTGTAGTCCCAGCTACTTGGGAGGCAGAGGCAAGAGACTCACTTGAGCCCAGGAATTGGAGGTTGCTGTAAGCTGTGATGCGATGGCTCTCTACCCAGGGGGACAGCTTGAGGCTCTGTCTCCAAAAAAAAAAAAAAAAAAGACTTTATCCTTTTCCCTCAGTTCTCAACTTTCTCTGGACCGTCTTGCTTTTTCATTGGCCGGGAGGCAGCTGGTAGGTCAGCGGGGTAAGGAACACACTAGGCCACTGTGTATTGCATGTGCCTCTGTGAGCTGTACTCACACAAACTTCTGCCAGTGTGGTTCTCTTATCTGGAGAAAGGCTAGAAAAACAACCTAGAATTAATAACAAATGTGGCTTCTTCTCAGTGATACTCCATCCCTCTGCGTTGGCTTATTTTTTGACTCATCACAAAGGACAGTGACAGGATGATGAGCTGGCTATCAGGGCCACTTGCAAACATTCTGTTTTCTTTTTTTTTTTTTTTTTTGCAGTTTTTGGCCGGGGCTGCGTTTGAACCCACCACTTCTGGGGACCGGTGCCCTACTCCTTTGAGCCACAGGCACTGCCCTGTTTTCCATCTTTGGGCCACGAAGGAGTCCTGCTTTCCTCCATCTCTGAGGTTAGGTACGAATGTATGATTTGCTGTGGTAAGTGAAATGGGAGTGAAAGCCACATATCAGTGCCAGGCAGAAGCTCTAAGAGCCAGGGAGTAATTCAATGCATCCCTGCCATGTCAAGGGTCAGTGTTCCAGGTGTGGGCATCTGTGCCAGCCTGTGTCCCTTAGTGAGGACTAGGGATAGACCCACCCCACCCCATAGATGAAAAACCACCGACATCATTAGGGTCTGTTCCTGGGACATAACCTAGACTCTTCTGTCCAAAACAGCTAGACACACAAATCCAGAAAGATCACTCCTCCAGCTGCCAGGTTCCCTACCTGAAATCTTCCACTGATTAGTGCCCAGCAGCAGCCCACGGATGCCTGTCCCACCACTCCTCTGGGACCTCTGACACAGATACTCATATATGCTCTTTTTTTTTTTTAGAGACAGACTCTTACTATGTCGACCGTGGTAGAGTGCTGTGGCATCACAGCTCACAGCAACTTCCAGCTCATAGGCTGAGGCGTTTCTCTTGCCGCAGCCTCCCAAGTAGCTGGGACTATAGGCACCCACCACAATACCCGCCTATTTTTTTTTGTTGTTGTTATTGCAGTTTGGCCAGGGCCGAGTTTGAACCCGCCACCCTCGGTATACGGGGCTGGTGCCCTACTCAGTGAGCCACAGGCACTGCCCCTTTGCTCTTTATTCTTCTAGTTGACAGTCTTCCATTTTCTCTTTGCCAACAACTCTCCAACAAATTAGGAGTATTCTCAATATTGGTATGGATTTTCAACACACAAACAAAAAAAAATCAAATAGTATTCTTTTTTTTTTTTGAGACAGAGCCTCAAGCTGTCGGCCTGGATAGAGTGCTGTGACATCACAGCTCACAGCAACCTCCAATTCCTGGGCTCAAGCGAGTCTCTTGCCTCTGCCTCCCAAGTAGTTGGGACTGTAGGCGTGGGCCACAACGCCTGGCCATTTTTTTGGTTGCAGCCATCATTGTTGTTTGGCGGGTCCCGGCTGGATTCGAACCCACCAGCTCAGGTGTACGTGGCTGGCGCCTTAGCCCACCAAGCCTCAAATAGTATTCTTTAAAAGGGCAGGCACAGAGGCTCAGGCCTGTATATAATCCTAGCAGGTTGGGAGGTGGCAGGATGGAGGCCAGAAGTTGGAGATCAGCCTGAACAAGATCAAAACCCACATCTCTACTAAAAACAGAAAAATTATCTGGGCGTTGTGACGGGAGCATGTAGTCCAAGCTACATCGGAGGCTGAAGTGGGAGAATCCCTTGAGCCCAGGAGTTTGATGTTGCTCTGGGTTATGATGACCTCATGAGGCCACAGCACTCTCCAGCCTGGTTGACAGAGTGAGACTCTGTCTAAAAAGAGGGGACTGGAGGGGAGAGGAAGGCAGGAAAAAGCTAAAGACGGTTGGGTCTAAGAGGTGTACAGCTGGGATTAAAATACAAAAATGTATTTACCATTCCAAGATTTCCGGTGCAAAGGCGCTGTTAGAGTTTCTAAGTGCAAGCCAGGGTTCCTCCGTCACGGTGGAGGGTGTCTGGGCTGCGGGGTGGGGTCCTGTTAGGGAGAGCGGCGCCCACGCCCCCCGCGGGGCTGAAGCTCCAGCGCCCGTGGCCGTGAATCTGGCACAGTGGCCCCACTGGAGGGCGCTTGGAGCCGCGCGACTCCCGGGCTGGGCTGTCGGAGGGGAGATTTGCTCAGCTCTGGAGCCCAGGGAGACCCAAACAGAGCCAAGACCCTAAAGCCCAGTGCCCTTGTTCACGTTCACTCGCTGAGCTAGTGGAAGACTGCACACACGGAGGAAGAATGACTCCACCTGGAAGGCCAAAAGCTCTCCAGCGGCACACACTGGCGCACGCACAGTATCTGGAGACCGCAGGATCGTGGTTCTCCAAGCGTTGCAGAAGGCGCAGCCCCTCCCCTACAGACCAAAAGGACCCAACACGCCTACAGCCTCCGAGAGGCGGCTGCAGGCAACATCTGAATGAGGCTTTCAGAATGATCTGCCCCGCAGGATTTTTACAATTTGCATATTTTTCAGATGCTCTGAAATCCTCTTTAACAAATAGTGTACAATGTTTTAATAAGCCGAAACCATGTGGGTTTTCTTTTTTTTAATTGCCTTAACTGTTTTGGGGGGGGAGGGGTTGTCATTTTTTCCCACAGCTTTCAAATATTTTGGTCCATTTGACATCAGTGTGTGGTTTATTTATCCTTTTTAATGGTCAAGTCCACTTACATGTGGAATATTTCCCCTCTAATTTGTATGCCTTTGCTCCTTTATCAAAGATTGGTCAACTGTGTGAGTCTATTTCTGGGCCATTGATTTATTTGTCTATTCTTTCACTGATACCACGCCACCTGATTACTGTAGCTTTATGGAAAGAATTTTTTTTAAAGCCAGAATCTTGCTATGATGTCCAAATCAATCTCCTAGGCCCCAGTGATCCTCCCACCCCAGCCTCCTAAGTAGTTGGGACTATAGGCATGCACCACTGCCACTATGCATGGCTAATTAAAAATATTTGTTTATACAGGTGGGGTCTCACTATGTTGTCCAGCCTGGTGTTGAACTCCTGGCCTCAAATGACCCTCCCACCTAGGCCTCCCAAAGTGCTGGCATTACAGATAGACATAAGCAACAGTGCCCACCCTGGATGTCTTTTAAAAAAACAAAATATTTTAAGTCCCATAAACTGACTTTTCTTTAATAGACCAAGATATTTTTCCTCAGTGATTTCTTACATTTTTTTTAATGAAATACCTACAATGATACAGCAACTACATTTGTTTTGTACATAAGACCGTTTCCACCTGAAATGCTGTAACAAGCACTTGGGCTTTATCTTGTACGTGGTATTCTTAGAGGTAATAATGCATGATCCTATTTTATAAAGTCTTGAACTATTCATTTGCCATGTAGTATCTGTATACCATCAATATTAACTATCTCTTAAAAGTTAACCTATTGGCTCGGCACCTGTGGCTCCACAGGCTAAGGTGCCAGCCACATACACCTGAGCTGTGGGTTCGAATCCAGCCCGGGCCTACCAAACAACAATGACGGCTGCAACTAAAAAATGGCCGGGTGTTGTGGAGGGCGCCTATAGTCCCAGCTACTTGGGAGGCGGAGGCAAGAGACTTGCTTGAGCCCAGAAATTAGAGGTTGCTGTGAGCTGTGATGCCACAGCACTCTATCCAGGATGCCAGCTGGAGGCTCTGTCTCAAAAAAAAAGAAGAAGAAGAAGAAGCCAAATTTCAGACTAAAACAGTCGACCCTATCTAAGTAACAAATAGGGTCTGTTGTTTTGACTCACCCAAACCTGCAGTGCTAGCGCTGCTGTTCGTGCTGTCTGTAAGGTGGTTAAGTAAAATTGGGTCACTAACTTTTACAATTCTGTGTGCTTTTCAAATAATAATAATGAAAAAACCCAAACCAGGCTCGGCACCCACAGCACAGTGGTTACAGGGCCAGCCACATAAGTGGCTGGTTCAAACCCGGCCCAGGCCAGCTAAACAACAATGCCGAATGCAACAAAAAAATAGTTGGGTGTTGTGAAGGGCGCCTGTAGTCCCAGCTACTTGGGAGGCTGAGGCAATAGAATCGCTTGGGCCCAGGAATTTGAGATTGCTGTGAGCTGTGATGCCACTGTGCTCTATGGAGGGAGCATGGGGAGGTTCTGTCTCAAAAAAAGAAAAAAACCCAAACCAGAAAATAATTAAGAATTGTGAACACTGTCCTGCATTTTTGTAAACAGGTGGCATTTTACTAGGGGCTGGGGAAAAGGAGAGTGGGCAGTCAGTGTTTAAAGGGGATTCCTCTCTCCATTCTTCTCGGGATGATGAGAAAGTTCTGCAGGTGGATGGTGGTGATGGTTGCTCAACATCATGGCATTTGAAACTAATTCATAGAGAAGATTGTTCAGAGCTTTGCATCCTGGACACACTTTTAATCAGGGTGACAGGAATCCCATCCGTTCCTGGGGAATGACGGCTCCTCCTCCCGTTTTGGCCTCAGGATCATTGAGTGAAAATGTGTAAAATGTTTGCATCCTGCTGGAGTTTCCACCAGAGCTTGGGAGAAGTCCGAGGGGGTGGGAGAGTCAGGGACAGGTGGAGGTGGATTCTCTTTAGCAGCTGCGGGCTGTGCTGAGGATTTGAACTGGGCAAAGAAAATTGGGGATGGGGCCAGTGCCCAGCAGGGGGCCAGACTGGTTAGCTGGATGGACCTGAGGCCAGAATGTTTGTTTCTGCTCAGGTCTGGAATCCTTGCTGCTCTGTGCAAGCGGACAGCTCTGCCACCACCGTGAGTGCCCCTACGTGGGTGTCATCTTTTCAGTGAGTTTCCTTGTCAGACTCTCCGACTCACTAACAGAAAACAGACTATGGTGCCTCATTTAGAAAGTGGCTGACATTTGCCTTTTGTAGCCCTCCCCTCCCTAGAGCCGGGAATGAGCACAGGCTGCCAGTGCTCAGCCCAGGGTTTCAGCGGTGTCCCTGGAGCTATGTCCAGTACCTTCACCAGACCCCGCAGGGCCCCTAGGTCATGGGCAAGGCTCTGAGATGAGGCCTAGGCAGCTGAGGTGTGTGACAGAAAGGTGCGAGGGGACAGGAGTGTGGAGAGGTGGGAGGGACCTGCCCCAGGGCAGGCCATCGTACTCTTTTTCCATGTCCTCTGTCTTCCCAGGGCTGGCCTCTGTGCCCAGAGTGACTACATTTTGTCAATCTTCTGGTCCCTCATTTCGAGAAGTGGAGGTGGGGTTGTGTTGGGACCCAGAAATCAAAACCGAGGGATGGGGGTTGATCACAGGGCTCCCTCCCATCCGCAGCACGTTTGCCAGGACGCTCTGATTTTGACAGAGTGGAAATGGTCATCTGGGTGCATCTGTGGTTTCTCAGACCAGGTTCCGTTTCTTATGTCCCTATGTGCTTGTGTCTTTGTGTGCCTGTGTGTCCCTGTGTGTGCCTGTGTGTTCCTATGTGTGCCTGGATTGTGGTCAGGAAATTGTTGGGCCTTTCTGCCCAGGAGAAGCTGCAGGGAACCTGTTCTTAGTCACATACTCTGCTCCCGAGGCCTCAGAGGACGTCCTGCGGTGGGAGCTGCCACCTGTCATTAGCTACCTAGGGGCAGAGTTGGGGCCCAGAGATGAGGGTGGCACATCCCACCCCATGTAAAAGCTCAGGAATGAGAGAAACCAGGGTCCCCTGTGCTGGGGTTGTCCAGCCCTACCCAGTCCCCGGAGTCCTCTGAGGAAAGCATCCAGGAGCTGTTTCTGTCTGACACCCTGGTGCTGTCCTTGGAGACCCGGGGCTGGCCCCTGTCCCTGTCAGTTCTGGGCAGTGGGGCCCTGCTCTCAGACCCCCCCCCCAACAAAAGGTGAAGACCTAGCCTCAGCTCTGCCAGCTCCTGGGTGCATTTCCCTCTGCTGCGCACATAGTAGGCGCTCAGTGTGTGTGACGGGTCACATGGCGGGATGTAAGCATCTGGGCTGGAAAGGAGGAGCCTGGCTCCCACCCCTGGGGCTGGACAGACAGGACACCCACCCACCCCAATGCTCATGTCCTCCAGCCACGCCCCCTGCTGGGCTGAGGTTCTCTCCCATTGGACACAATGACTCATTGTGTGGTATAACCTGCTACACAGAAACGTTTTTATTTTTTATTTTATTTATTTATTTATTTATTTTTGAGACAGAGCCTCAAGCTGTCACCCTGGATAGAGTGCTGTGGCATCACGGCTCACAGCAACCTCCAATTCCTGAGCTCAAGCGAGTCTCCTGCCTCTGCCTCCCGAGTAGCTGGGACTACAGGCGCCCGCCACAATGCCCAGCCATTTTTTGGTTGCAGCCGACATTGTTGTTTGGCAGGCCCGGGCTGGATTCGAACCCGCCAGCTCAGGTGTACGTGGCTGGCGCCTTAGCCCGTTGAGCCACTTTTTTAAACCACCACAGAGTCAGGACCAGCTCTGACTCCTTCCTTGCTCCCCTCCTCCACTCCCCTTTCTCCAAAAGTAACCCATTAGTCTCTGAGCTCCAGTTGGCCCACAATGGCTTCATCAGGGACCTGAGGTTCAGGCAGGACAGGAAACCCTGGAGGCCTCCTGGGCCATGGCTGAGACCCGGGACAGGCCCAGTGAGGGGGAAAGAGCCCAGGAAGGGAGAGGAGCGGCCCCCGGAGGCCTAACTCAAGCCCCGCAGGGAGGAGGTTCTACTGACAGATCCCAGGGCCGGGGGACCAGGGGTCAGGAGCTCAGTTGTGTCTGTCCCACCTTCCACACTGGTTCCTGGCTTTGTGATGTGTGGCTTTTTTGCTCCATGAGACTAGGTGGTTTCCACCTCAAGATAGCCAGTGGACCTCAGAGGCCATGTATGTGACTAAGAATGGGCCATGCAGGCAGCTTATTTGAGCAAAGTGCACACTTGTACCCTGCCCAAACACACACAGTGACACAGAGTGACAAAGAACAGAAAATTTTTATGGGCTATCTCAGAAATACCCACACCCAGAGGGCCACCTTAACTATGCTTAAAAGAGAGGATTTCATCATTTGCTGTGGAAGGTGAGCAGGGAGAACTTCGTCATTAACTGTCACCATTTGGTTGAGATTTCAGGCTCTGACAACAGCCCAGCCTGCCGCCCAGATGCAAGTGACCAAAAAGCCACAAGATGTTGTCACTCTGGGCAATGGGCCAACCTGGGAGAGGCCACAGCACTTCACCCTGGTGAAAGAGACCGCTCTGTACTGCCCTGGGTCAGGTTCCAGGGGCCCTGTCCCCATCCTCACAGAGCCCTGTCCCCCAAGTTCCTCCCCAGACCCCTTCAGTTCCCCAGTGCCTCACTTCAGAGTATCTGCAGTGACGTGAGAGCCTGACCGGTCCTGGAATGAGACGAGACACAGCCTCTGGGACACTGCTGAGACCCTCGGCTGGGCACCTGCAGCCTGTCATCTTTCCCTGCTCTTGGTTGGGCAGGGCACCCACAGAGCTGGCAGAGCTGGGACCTTGTGAAGAGCAGCATGGACTCCAGATTCAAACAGAATGTCCACTCTGGGTCACCTGGGCGAGGGAACCAGCACCCTGCCCAGGCTCCCTCTGCCC
>CAUYON010057851.1:0-26655 GCA_963573935.1 Arctocebus calabarensis
TTCTCTCTAATCCTGGTCTTTTATCTCCCAAATCCATAACTATACAGGGGGTGTCTGGACAGCCGGTTACCAAATTTTTCTCCCAGCCTCTAAGCTGCAATTGGGATGACTTGCTGTTCTCTCATGCCTCCCTAACCATCCCTGAAAGTCCTACTCCCAGTTTGGGGAGGGACATACTAACTAAAACAGGAACTTTTCCCTCCTGGATATCTAGTCATGATCAAAACTCTTCCCTCTAATTCACCTTCCCTGACCCCAACTTGGGAAGTCCTCTTTCCTGTTATCTTGTCTTCTTCTACTGTTAAAATTATAGGAGTCAATTCCTGCATACATCATTCACGAGTAAAGTCCTGGAACCCTCCATCTTCTACGGAGGCAGGCAATGAAGACAGCCAACCACAGACCACCTACACTTGTGAGCCAAAAGAAAGTTTGAAGTTATTATTCAGGAAATAGCAAGAAAAATCCTAATATGGTTTTCTTTTGGCATCACTGAGTAAGTGTTTCTGACCTGACGCTGTTCTACCTTTGCCTGTTACTGATTATACTAATCAGATTTATGTTTTCCAGAAATGTCATCAAGACACACCCAATAAAGATGGTTCCAGTCCATGAATCCCTATATCACTCTCCCTCCAGAGAAACCCTAACTTCCCCCTTCTATCATTGCCCGATTCAGCAGGAAGCAGTTAGATCGAGTCTTCGCCCTTTTTCCCTAACAGCAGTTGGAGTTTCTACTCAGACAGGGAGAGTTGATGCAGGACATTTGGCGCCCTAGCCAGCTCAGTGGAGCTGGTGGACCTGCCGCCTCCTCCTTGGTGGTGTCAGTGCTGCGGCAGCCAGCTGAAGAACCAGATGGCTGGATGACAGGCAAGGCGGGGGACCTCCAACCCCCACCAGAGGCTCCAATAGCCAAAAAGCTGGACAACTGCTGAGGAGACACCTGAGCCTTAGTGTCTCCTTCACTTTACACTTAGGACTAAATGTGGAACCCCCATTTCCTATGCCTAGGTCAATTTCTTGTGAATTTCCTAGGCCTCAATTCCATGAATTGACTGTATTCATACGTTGATACATTCATTCACCTTGCCCCTGGCGGAAGGGACTGTATTCATTAGTTTCCTGGTCAAGGAACCCATACACCTATATATACCCTGAGACTAAAGGCCTGAAGGAGGAGACTGGGAAAGACGGAGAGAAACAGAGAGAGCTTCTCTCTCCCCACTTGAATTCTCTCCCTCTACCAGGAGTTTTAGTGTTTTCTGTATTCTTTTTTGTAAATAAATCTCTCTTATCACTGGGGGGGGGCACATGGAGGGAAATAATGAAATGAAGAATAATAAAATACATGTATTTTAAAAAAAAAGAACCAGAGGTAGTAAAGAACAAGGCTAAGTGTGCAGCTCACATTCTCTAACTTCAAATTCTGTGACTTTTAAACTGCATTTTTCCTTTGGAAAACATGATCCTTCAAATTTGAACATTGCATATGATTTTATGATAAAATTAGAATGAAAATGGAAAACTACATAATATAAAACAAAATGACAGGAAGAGTTAACACTTTCACTGTATTTTTCTTTCAGAAAAAAAATAAATAACATTTATAATGTGGTTAAACATAGTATAATTTCATTACTGGTATTTTATGAATAGATAAAGTTTTAATATTTTGACTTAGTTTTTAATAATTCATTTTTTTTACTTTTTAAAATTTCAGAATATTGGGGAATAGACATATTTTGTTTACACACATTATTTCTGTACAAGTCACAGTCATACACATAAGTGTTGCCTTCACCCAGATAGAGTGCACTATACCCAATAGTGTAAACTGACACCTCCCTCTCTCCCCACAGCTTGATTTCCACTGAAATTTACTTCTATATGTACATGTAAGTGGTGATCCATCAGTTCCAACCTGGTGTTGGATATGTGTGTTTGTTTCTCCATTCTTGTGATGTTTCACTTAGAAAAATGGTCTCTAGTTCCCTCCAGTTCAAGAAGATACTAGGTCACAATTTTTTATGGCAGAATAGTACTCCACAGTATGCATATAGCATATTTTATGAATACATTCATGTATTTCAGTTCTTTTAGGTATCTTTTTATAATTTTCCATAGACATTGCATTAGTTTGAAGTTCCACAAATAACGTATTTTTTTTTTTTGAGACAGAGCCTCAAGCTGTCACCCTGGATAGAGTGCTGTGGCATCACAGCTCAGAGCAACCTCCAATTCCTGGGCTCAAGGGAGTCTCTTGCCTCTGCCTCCCAAGTAGCTGGGTCTTCAGGCGCCTGCCACAACACCTGGCCATTTTTTTTTTTTTTTTTTTTTGGTTGCAGCCGTCATTGTTGTTTGGCGGGCCTGGGCTGGGTTCGAACCCCCCAGCTCAGGTGTACGTGGCTGGTGCCTTAGCCCGTTGAGCCACAGGCACCGAGCCAACGTATAAGTTTTTTTCTCTCTGCATCCACACTAGCATCTGTTGTTTTGTTTCACCTTTTTAATATGAGCCATTCTCACTGGAATGAGTTGATATCTTATTGTGGTTTTGATTCAGATTTCCCTAATGATCAGAGATGTTGAGAGTTTTTCATGAATTTGTTGGCCATTAGTATATCTTCATTTGAAACGTATTTGAAATGCTTCTATTTATAGCTTTTGCTCACTTCTTAATGGGATTGTTAGTTTATTTTTTGCTGATTTGCTTTAGTTCTTTATAGATCCTGTTTATCAGTGTTTTATCAGATGTATAGTATGTGGACATTTTCTTCCATTGTGTAGGTTTCCTCTCTGCTCTCTTTATTGTGTTCTTGGCTGTGTAGAAGCCTTTTAATTTGATTATATCCTATTTTATTTTTGTTGTTCTTGGGGTTTTCTTCACGAATTATTTGCCTAGGGTGATATCTATTAGAGTTTTTCAACATTTTATTGTAGAATTCTTACAGTTTGCTGCCTCAGGTGTAAGTCTTTTATCCATCAGGAGTTAATTTTTGTGAATGGTGTGATGTGAAGATACTCTTTCAGTCTTTTACATGTGACTTTTCCAGTTTTCCCAGCACCACTTTTTTCATGGTGTACGTTTTTATCTATTTTGTCAAAACTCAGATGAGAAAATAAGGATGATTTTACCTTTGGGGTCTCTATTCTGATCCATAGGTTTCTCTCTTTGTTTTTGTGCAGGTACCATGCTATTTTGGCTACTGTAGTCCTGTAGGGCTTGAAGTCTCATAAAATGATGTCTCCTGCTTTGCTTGTATTAGTTAAGGTAGCTTCAGCTATTTAGGAAATTTCTAGTTCCACACATAGGGTAGAACTAATTTTCCTACATATGCAAAAAAAGGTTGGTATTCTAGGGAGAATTGCATCGAGTCAGTAATTATCTTAAGATAGTATAATCATTTTAAAAATGTTCAGTCTGCTGATCAATGAACATGGTATAGTTTTCAACTTTTTATATTCTCTGCAATTTCTTTCCTCAGTGTTTCATAATTTTCCCTACATAGGTATTTCACCTCCTTTGTTAAGCATATCGCTAGATATGTGATATTTTCCTTCCTGTTTTTGCTGTATCACATAGCTTTTGATACCATATGTTTCCATTATCAATTAGGGTTCAAAGAATCTTTTGTTACCCACATTTATCTTTTTATTTAACCAACTATCACTCGGCATAGGTTATTTAGTTTCCCCAACTTTGTGTAGGGAAAGGAGTTTATGTTGGATTGATTTCTGGTTTTATTTCACTATGGTCAGAGAAGACAAGTGGTGTATTTCGTTTTAAAAAAATCAGTTGAAAAATGTGTTGTCACATAGGATGTGATCAGTTTTAGAAGGTGTTCCATGTGCTGGTGAGAAGAATATATATTCAGTAATTTTTTAGTAGAATAATCTGTAAATATCTGTTAAGCCCATTTATTCTAGAGTTCTGTTAAAGTCCTGGTTTCTTTGCTTGTACATCCTGTTCTGTCAGCGGAGTGTTAAAGTCCCTGGCTTATTATCATTTTGTTTAAATTGAATAGAATTTAGTTTATGAATTTGGGCATTCCTGTATTAGGTACTTAAATATTTAGTATTGTTAAGTCTTCCTGTTGAATTGTTCCCTTCACCATTATGTAACCATCTTTGTCCTTAATTTCATTGATTTCAAGTCAGTGTAATTTGCTACGGGAATGATTACACCAGCTTTCTATGGTTTCTATTTGCATGGTAAGGTTTTCCATTCCCTCACCTTGAGTCTAAATGAGTCTTTATGGGTTTAAGGGTTGTGTCTGGTTTCTATTTGCATGGTAAGGTTTTCCATTCCCTCACCTTGAGTCTAAATGAGTCTTTATGGGTTTAAGGGTTGTGTCTGGTTTCCGGGGACAGTAGAGGTAATGGTAAGGTTTTCCATTCCCTCACCTTGAGTCTAAATGAGTCTTTATGGGTTTAAGAGTTGTGTCTGGTTTCCGGGGACAGTAGATACTTGGTTTGCCTTTTTTTTAAATTCATTTGGCCACCCTATTTCTCTTCAAAAAGGAATTCAAGCTATTCACATTTATTGAAAGTATTGGTACATTGGAGGGTTTCCATTCATCCTATTGGGTAGAGCTTTATTATTTTGTTTTACCTCTTAATCCATTGTGATATCTGGGCTGCAAACTTTAGCTTTTGTATACTTTCACACTGATGGGTGTCTAATGTGTTGATCAATGTATAATGCAGATCTGAGTATTTTCTGTAAGGTGGATCTGTTCTTCACAAATTTCCTTGCTGATCAGATAAAAATCTTTATTTCTCCTCTTATAAAAATCTTAGCTTTACAGGATACAAGATTGAAAGTTGGCCATTATACTGCTTTAGAAGGCTGAGGTTGGGTCCGCACTCCCTCCTGGTTTGTGATGTTTCAGTTGAGAAGTCAGCAGTTAGTCTGTTAGTTTTCCTTTGCAAGTTACCTCCTGTTTTTGCTTTATACTTTCATAAGTGCCTCTTTTATTTTTACTTTGGCGAGTCTGATGTTTATGTGCTGTGGTGACTGCCTCTTTATGATGAATCTGCCAAGAGTCCAATGTTTTTTTTTACCTAGTTTCCAATAAAGGATGGGGAAATATTCTTCAATAATTACTTCAAATAAATTATTCAACATCTGTGAATTTCTTCTTTGCCATCAGGGATGTCTATGATTCTTATGTTCACCCTCTTTTCATAGTCCCATATGTTTTGAAGTCTTTGTTTATTCTTGTTATTTCACAGTTCTTTCTCTTCAACCGACTTGTTAGCAAAAAGACATTTTCTTCGAGTTCAGAGATTCTTTCTTCTGCCTTATTGAGCCTACAGTTAAGGCTTTCCACTGTGCTTTGTAATTACTTGAATTAATTTTTCACTTCCAATTATGTTTGGTTTTTCTTTAATATTTCAATTTCTTTCATCATTCCTTGTCTTGTTTTTTTGGTTTCTTTTTATTAGATTTCCATTTTTCATGAATTTCCATGGGCTTACTTATCACCCATGTTCAAAATTCCTCATTTGTCATTTAATCTTTTCATTTTGTTGTTATCATTTGGTAAGGGGTTATTATTCTCTTTAGGGGGTAACCTATCTCTTTGATTTTTTTCATATTTCCTGATATTTTCTGCTATTTCCTTCTTATCTTGCCTGTCTTTTGAGAGCCAAGAGTATTGATGCTGGTTTATGGGTTTATCTCTGAGACTCAAAAGATTGGTCCCTGATTGTGTCAGGTAGAAGAGTACAGGTCCTGAATTGCATATGTGTTTCTATAGCAAGTTTACTGAACCTATCGGGTTACCTCTGACCTGCTATCTTCACCACTTTCTGACATAGTATGGTGAGTTAGGTCTCTAGCTTACTCTAGGTGATAGTAAGTGGTATTTGTGTGTGTGAGTCAGCCACACCCTGTTTATTTGACTTGGAAGACATTTTAAAGGGCCATCTTATTATTCTCCCAGTTCTTGACTGATAATTGTATCAGTAAGCTAGCTGCCAAGATGCTCTTTTGTCAACATGGTAGATTCTGATCCTCCAAGTGGAGTACTAGAGTGCTCCAGGCTTTCTGAAGAGCTGTAACTCTCAGGCAGATTCTTGATCTCCACCCCCAATACCAATTCATGGTTAGGTTGCATTAACCACCCTCTTAATAGGGTGTCACTGGTGGGAACAAGCTGCAATGCTGTTTCTGGGACTTATACTGGCTCCAGTTACTCAATAGAAGCATTTGAGTGCCCTAGGTGGAGTATAAGCCCTAGAGTTTTCAGATGAGTTCTTAATCTTTGCTGCCACTTTGCTACCAGTAGGGAAGAACAGCTGGGTGGAGTTGAGTTGGGACTTGCCCTCAGGCTCCTCAGCTATAGTTAAGCCACTGGCATGTAGCACTAGGGCAAACTGGCAAGGGTGAGTCACAATCTGAGCGCAGTTTGTTCCACTAAAGAACTGAAAGAGGAAAGGCTTCAGTCCCACCCTCTGTGTAATTCTCAGTGTGTGGCTCAATTGTCTCTTTCAACCAGCAGTCATGGAGGGGGAGGCGAGGAACAGATCATCCAGGAACCATTGGACTTCTGTGGATCCTGTAGTCTGGGCCAGAGTTGGGAAGTATATGTGTGGAAACAAGCAGCGCAACTAAGGAGTTGAAGCCCCATGGGGAAAGCAAAGGTGCACGGTGAATGGAGAAGCAAAATGAAGCCTGTTGACCCAGCTCAGTTCTGTGTGGGAAGGAAGTGCCACAGGTAGGCTGGGAGACTTGTGCCCTGTCAATAGGCAGGTCCCAGCTCATCGGTGATGTCTCTGCAGCAGCTTAGATGCCTACCTGTTTTCACAGATGCAAGGGAAGAGAAGCAAAGTGTTCCACCCCTGGTTCTTTCTGGGCTGCAAGTCTTTTTAGGCTTGTGCTCTGTCAGTATCTTGTCCCTTCTTATTCTGATCTGCAATTTCTTCTCATGAGATCTCATGTAGTAGAAAGTATCAATTTATTCTGACACTTTTCCCTCTGAATTGCAGATGACCTATGATTGTTTGTTGATTTGTTTTCATCCAAAGTTTTTCCTTTTTTATGAAATCATCTGGTAGCTGAAGTCTCTTTTCAGCCATCTTGCATCCCCAAGTCAAAATTCTTTTGTTTTGACAAATCGTGAGATTCCTATATAATATATTCACCATGCTTTCTGCCATCTAGATCATTATATTAATAAGAAAATGGAAAATGCTGTTGTAACCACTTTTAAATAGTGGCAAGGCAAAAATCAGTTAAAAACATGAAACTTCCAAATGTCTTCAGAATATTTAAATATAATTATATTTAATATATTAGTTTTAGATTCTATATTTATGGAAAAAAATGTTACTAACCTGTACTGACTCCTTGGCAATAGTAAAGAAACAATCTATAAAATCTTTTTCTGTGTTATAATATAAAAATATTTTTTTAAAAAATATGATACAATGTATGATTATAATTTGCAATTTTCAGTTGTATGATTTTCAAATTTCTATTTTTATGTTACCATTAAACATGCTGGGTTTTTTTTGTTTGTTTGTTTTTGAGGCAGAGCATCACGCTGTTGCCCTGGGTAGAATGCTATGGCATCACAGCCCACAGCAACCTCCAACTCCTGAGCTCAAGCGATTCTCTTGCCTCGGTCTCCCAAGTAGGTGGGATTATAGGCAACTGCCACAACGTTCAGCTATTTTCTGGTTGCAGCCATCATTGTTGTTTGGGGGCCCAGGCTGGATTTGTCCTGACAGCTCAAAAGTATGTGGCTGGTGCCTTAGTTGCTTAAGCCACAGGTGCCAAGCCAAAACATGCTGTTTTTAGCAATGTGGTTTTGTAATGAATTTAATGAAACAGAAGCTACTTTATATGTTTTAAAGCTGTATTTTATTTTACAGTGAATTCCATTCATTAATTTCATGATAATTTCTAGTTGTGCTTTACATATAGTTCACTTTAGTTTTAATGATTTTTGTTCCTTTTATCACTTTTTCTTTCTTTCTTAAAAGGAAACCACTCCTTTCCTACATGCTCTACAATAATTGTGTCTGTTATTAACCAATGACAAATATGTCTTAACATCCCAAGTCTTTTAGCATGTCTACCAGACATACATCCTTTTCCTTCTGCTTATTACAATTTAACTACCACAAAATGTATCTTTCTTTCTATTTCTGTCCTTATTATTTCTTTGCACATCCCAGAAAATTCAGAAATACTCTGTACTAATACTGAGCTCTAATTTCTGATCTCTTCACAGCAGACACCAGCTAGATACTTACTACTATCTATAGCACACTGGAAAAAAAATAAACGGATAGGGCTGATATGACAAATGTGAGATTCATGCATATGGAGACAAATGGCATCATTCTTTTGTAAACCTTTAGCTTCTTCGGGAGTTTAATATAACATGGATGTCAGATTGTTGGTGTTCCAAAAGACATGCTGAGATTTTTGATTCACTTCTCTGGTTCTTGTCTATTAATAAATTTTTTGACAGCATCCTGCTGAGTAGCAAAATTCAGTGACAAATTTCAAGTATGTGTTGCCAAGAAAGATTCTGAGTGCATGTAGTTTTCATCTGGTGTAATTTAAGCCTTGACTTTTATTATCTTTTGTTTTGTTTTGTTTTGTTTTTCTTATGTGTTAGGAGCACTTAACTTGAGATTTACTCTTTTAACAGATTTTTGAATGCATAATATGGTATTGTTAACTATAGGAACAGTGTTACATGGTGGATATCTAGAACCTATTCATCTTATACATCACAACCTCATATTCTTTCATTAGTAACTTCCTAATTCCTCCTCCCCGAGCTCCTGGCAAATCACCATTGCACTCCCACGTCTGTGAATTTTACCACTTTAGACATCTCATAGAAATTGAATCATACAGTATTTATCTTTCTGCAACTGGTTCCATTCACTTTGTAAAATGTCTTCAGGGTTCATTCAGGTTGTTACATATTGTAGAATTTTTTTTCTTTTTTAAGGCTGAATAATATTTCATTGTGTGTAAGTGCCATATTTTCTTGATTTGTCTGTGGGAATTTTTGTTCCCACACCCTGACTGCTATGAATAGTACTGCAATGAATATGGGAGTGCAGATATCTTTTTTTGAAACCATGATTTCAATTATTAAAATGAAGTACCCAGAAGAGGGATTGTTAGATCATATAGTAGTTTAATCATTGATTTTTAAAGGAATCTTTATACTTTTCCCACTGTGGTTGTACCATTTTGTACTTTCACCAATAGTGTACCAAGGGTTCCAGTATCTCTTCATCTTCTCCAACCTTATGTCTTTTACTTTTCAATAGTAGCCAACCTCATTGGTATTAAGTGATATCTGTTGTGGTTTTGATTACATTTCACTCATAATTAAATATTTTAAACCTCTTTGCATGTACCTGTTGGCCACTCTTATACCTCCTTAGAAGAAATGTTTATTCAAGTCTTTAACTCATTGTTAATTGATCTATTAAATTTTTTGCTATGGAATTGTAAAATTTCCTTATACAATTTGTATATTAAACTCTTATCAGATACATGATTTGAAAATATTTTCTTCCATTTTGTATGATGCCATTTACTCTATTGATTGTTTCTGTCACAATATTGGAGCTTTTTAGTTTGATTTACTCCCACTTAAGTCAATTTTGCTTTTGTTTCCTGTGCTTTTGGTATTATATTTTTAAAAATCAAGCCTGCGGCTTTAAGGAGTAGGGTACTGGCCCCATATGCCGGAGGTGGCGGGTTCAAACTCAGCCCTGGCTAAAATCGCAAAAAAAAAAAAAAAAAAAAAATCACTTTCACGACTGATGTTAGAAGTTTTTCTCATATGCCTTTTCTAATAGTTTTACTGTTTTTAGTATTAGGCATAAGTGTTTAACCCATTTCAGTTGATTTTGTACATGGTGTAGCATAATGATTCATTTTCACCCTTTTACATGCAGATGTCCTAAGACCAGTAATGGAAGAAACTATCATTTTTTTTCGTGTATTTTTAGCACTTTTGTCCAAACTCAATTGACTGTATTTATGTAAATTTAATTCTAAGATCTCTATTTTGTTCCTTTGTTTTGTCAAAATCATAATGACATTTCAAAAAGAAATAGAAAAAAAGTTCTAAAATTTATATGGAATCACAAAAGACTTCAAAAAGCTGAAACAATCATGAAAACCATGAGCAGAGCTGGAGGCTTGATTTAGAAATATGTCACAACACTACAGTAGTTAAATAGTATGGCATTAGTATGAAGACACTTCTGTTCTTTTTCTATTAATCCACAGCTCTGTACTGACTATACAAAGTGACTCTTGTTATTAGGTACACATTATAGTGTGTCATTCTGAGAAACAAAAATATATAGCTGTCAGCAATGTTTGAAAAGTTTGCCCTAAAGTCTTATAGTGAAGCTGTTGAAAAGGCAGCATTTTCTGGAAACAGCAGCTTATCCAATGCCAATTACCAAATCTTTTTTTCCTATTATGTAGTGCACACACACACACACACATACACACACAGAGTTAACAACCGGTTTTGTTAACCAGTTGATGAAGAAAATATTAGTATATTTTCTTCCACTTGCTTTCATTTATGTGGCAGAAACTTATTGGAAGTAAAAAAACAAAATTGCAGGTAAAAAATATTAAGAATATATCTCTTTATGTTTAAAAGAATAATGACCATGTACAAAAATTGAAGATATAAAGATGAAAAACACTGAAAAAAAGAAAATCCACAATAAAGGAAGATGGAGGAGGGAGAATGGAATAAAGGAGAGTTAAGATTGAGGAATTTTTAAATGCTAGGGATAATTTATTCTCAGTCTTTGTGTGAATTTTCTTATAAATGATTAGAATAACCCTTATGAAGCTGATACTATTGATGTCACCATTTTATACTTGTAGAATCAGAAGTTAATGAGATTATGATATTGTTTAAAGTCAAAGATAAATAAGAAGCAAAATGGTATTTAAACATAGACAAAATTCTCCATTCATAGTATGATCAAATGCTGCTTCTTCTAACATGGGGTAGCATATCTTATGACCAGAATTGAATTATTCCACTAATTATGTGAGTAAAAGCCTATGTCATTAGCATTCAGGAAGGCTTTTATGTAATTAAATTATTTGATAGTCAATAAGAAATTATGTTTATGAACTTGTAGCTTATGAAATTATGGCTACAGTTGGTGTACTAGCTTTCTAGGGCTGTCCTAATATAATACCAAAAACTAGGTGGCCTAATAACCATTTATTTCTCACAGTTCTGGAGGCTGAAGTCTAAGATTAATGTGTAGGCAAATTTAGTTTCTGCTGTGATATTTCTTTGTGGCTTACAGATGGTTGCCTTTTTGCTGTACCCTCATGTGACCTTTTTACTATGCCTCTGCATCTCTGGTAATAAGTTTTATTGAATTAAATCCCCAGCCTTACAGCCTTGGTTAAACTTGCTTACCTCCTTGAAGCCCCTATTTCCAAAAACTGTCACATTGGTGGTTAGGGTTCCAATATATCAGGGCTGTTCAAAAAGGATCCAACCATTTAATATGAAAAGTGGACATGTGCATTGCTGGGTACTTTTTGGATAGACCTCATATATGTTTTGCAAGACACAAATCATACTACAACACTTGAGATATAAATATTATATTTATGTCTACATAAATATACCAATATTTCATATACATGGTATATGGTAGATGTACATATTTGTAATATATGTGAAATGATTATAAATACATATTCAATGCTAAATGTTAGCATGAAACTAGCTTGACAGGCAATATGATCCAGAGAATTTCGCTTGGAAATATGTGAAGCTATCAATTCAAGATAATTCCAATCAGAGTAGTCTGAGAAAAGAGATTGTCAAATAAAAACCATTCTGGACTTAGATAAGGAAAGACTTTATTCAAAGACTTATTGTAATTAGAGAGAGAGTTTATTGCAATAGAGAGAATCTCCTGACCGTAAAATCTTTGATAGTCACAAAAGTTAGTCAAAAGGAATTTTCTTTCACAGAAAGGTGTAAAGGAGGCTAGAAAGAACCTGATATAGGAACGTGGGATGAGCTGGTGGCAGGAAATTACTTTCATTGAGGTTAACTTATTCTCTTGAGTGGTTGGGCCTTAAGAAGAGCTGGTTCCAAATTCCATTGGTGACTCAAAACTGAGGTTTGATCAATATTCAAAAGCCTGTGGCTTTGGTCAAGTCAAATTTTCAGGTATTTTCCCCACTTCCCATTGACCAGTGAGTACAAAAGATCAGGTTATCACCTACAAGGCATAGAATAAGAATTTGGATGGTCTTTGACTAGTCTTGCCACAGTTAAACTTCAGTTTTATCTAAGTCCTGTGAGAAGAGTTTCCTTAATGCACCTCATTTTCTGGGGTACAGAAGAAGAAGGGAGTTTCTCAAACTTGTTATTTTCCAGGAACACAGGGCTTAGGTAGAATTAAATTGCCAAGGTCAATTTTCATTAATAGATGTCATCATGAGTGATTGTTTGCCTTTTAATATTCAGACATATAATTTTTATATATGCAACCTTCTATTTGAATGGGACTTTTGTGAATATTACTGGTAATAATGATTTCTTATTACAATTAGCCAAAAAAAAGTAGAAAGAAAGCAGACAAATGTCAATTCTTACAAATAACACTTTGAGACAAATTGTATGGCAATAGTAGAATCAGAGGTGACTGTGTAATTGTGGACTCATCTTGCTTTGGTCATGAGATTGAAAGACTAGGTTGCCCTCCATTCACAAGGAGATAGGAGCTGAAAAGTTTGTTAAGAATGGTACATATCTCTGTCTATTACTTGTTTAAAACATAGGCATTAAGTCATAGGGATTAAATATTTCAGCTTCTGGAATAGGTCAATAGAATTGTCGACAGCAGATTTTTTTTTTCCTACCAGGTCTCAGGCCAGTTCTCTTCTCACAGATCATGTAGTCTCCTTTTTATTTACTTTTTACAGTTTCATGAGAGATGATATCAAGATACTGTCACAGTCTTTTAAAATCAATACTAACAAAGGATGGCATTGACATTTCCTTATGAAAATTGTTTATCTTTTCTCCCTGTGCATATTTTTCATGCAAGAGTATAAATACCAGCTCAACTGGGGCTGAGGCTCTTTCTGCTTTCGTGCATGCATCAACAATACTTAATTCTACGTTTTCTCCGAAATGTAAGCTTTGGATGTCTAAAATCAAAGTATATATTTCAGTTTGAAAAGTATATACTTGATAACTAAACCTATAAAATTGGTATCTTTTTAAATATGCTTGGAGGTATTTCATCTGTAAGTCTTCAATTGCCATGCAGAACAAGAAAATTTATAAACCCTTCCATTTCAAGAAGGTAATTGGATCCTGAAATAATGTGCAGTTTAACTATTTTATGTTAAAATCTTCTTTTACTAGGTCAATGTCCATACTCAACAATAGTAACTAGTAACTTCATAATTGAGCAAAAACATTTTTAAACTAAACATTTGAAAAAATCACTAAATTCTCAAAATGGTTTTGAATATTATTTTATATGGCACAAAATAATAATATTTGATTTGATTCATTATGATTCTAGGATTTTAGATATATACATATGAATTTTATATAACATAAAATTTTTCCATAGGAAAATATACCTTTAGTAATGTCTTCCAAGTAACAATTAAGGCAGTGCCTCCCCTGACTTGATCTAATCCTTTTTATTTCATTAAAAATCTAAAGGTTTGCTTTTGTTCTTTTGCTTATGTATCCACTTAGCCACTTAACCCCTATAAAATTAAAGGCTAAACAATTAGGAAAATAAAATAAATAATTGATATGATAGACTATACCTTGACAAAAATGGCTTGAAACTTTTACATATTACCCTTCTCCAATGCTCTTTCTAACATCAAAATCCAGTCACCGATCCGTGGAGGAACTCTGCCTCAGGTCCTCTTAACTCCACAAGGAGATTATGAATTGTACTGCATTTTGATGACATGTCCCTACATGGCACTGTGGCCAATTGGTGTTGCATTTTGTTGTATTTGTCTTATTTCTTATAGAATGACTGCTAGTGGTATTCTCACAACCTCAACTACATGAAATTTGTGTTTAAAAAGTAGACAATTAGTAGACGAGAAATCAGAAACTAGGTCAGACTGGTAAAAACAGTTTTGTAACGTGTTTTCAGATCTTAAGATCACTACAAAACCCATTCTCACAGGTGTTATGATTTTTTTCTCTTTCCTTCTCCCTCCTTCTTCTGTCTCTTCCTCTTTTTATTAATTAATTTAATGTGCATTTTTCCTAAACCTCAAAGATAGAGGAAAATAATAATATCATGGTTTATAATAGTTGTATATTTTTGCACATTTTATTTTTTGTTAATATGAAAACATTTAGAAAAAATTTGTATGTAGAAAGAGAGGAACACTTTCACAAAGAAAAACTGTTTCTCTGGAAATAAAAGTTCTAAAATAACTGAAGAAAAGTAATAAATCGTTTTTATTTCCCTTTGTTTCAATTTTATATCTTTGAATAAATTCTCCAATTCACCACTCATCATTTTGTGTTTACTTTTATTTTTTGAAATACAAAATTATAATGATTCCCAGATAAGTAGCCTCCTCACCAGTGTTACCATCGAAGGTTTGGCTTCTAATTTTTCCCTGTATAATTTCACATTTCAAATGCATCAATTACATAAATACTTTTTATATCTAGTCAGATAAACCAAGACAAAAATAAGAAAGAGTAAATAAAATTTTAAATTATGTATATGTATTATGGGACATGTGTAAAGACGTGCTGATGTAGATTTTTTTCTGTTTTTTACAGTTATTATGGATATGCAGTAGTTTTCAAGTTGGAATGGAATAAAACAAAAATTGCATACATATCTATATGATAATTGTAAGATAAATATGGATATATAGATATAAATACTTTGTGAAAATATGAATTGATTCAATTTTTGCAGTTTCAAAACAAGGAAAAAATGAGCCAGAGAGTGTTTTAAATAATTTTTTTTTTTTTGCAGTGTTTGGTCAGGGCTGGGTTTGAACCCACCACCTCCAGCATATGGGGCCGGTGCCCTGCTCTTTTGAGACACAAGCACTGCCCTATTTTGAATAATTTTAATAACAAATCTATGTTCAAACAAATTGCACTTCCATTACATTTTATAGACTAAAAAATATTTGTCTAATGCAGAAATTTGAAACATGACTATCTTGTAATAAAGATACATCTATGATACTGTGGATAATTTTACTTAGGTAGAGGAAAACATGACTATCTTTGTCATGATAGTCATCTCTATTTATGATAGTCATTTTAGTCATGACTATCATGACTAAAAAATATTTGTCCAATGAAGAAATTTGAAACTTGACTATCTTGTCATGTTTTCCTCTACCTAAGTAAAATTATCCACAGTATCACAGATGTATCTTTATTCCCTATATGGCATTACCCTATTATGGGAAAGGCTTATATAATATTATAGATGGAAAAGTGACAATAACACATTTTTTTCTTCTGTTACTGCACCAAATTAATAGATTTTTCCTAGCAAAGTCTGCCTAATGGTAAGAATATGAAAAATTTACTAACAGTGCAAGGAAAACAAATCAAAGAATTCAAATCATGTCTATGTGCTATTGTGTGGAGAATTAAGTCATGCCAGCCACTGGTTTTCCTTATCTCTTATTTCTTCACTTTAAGAAACAAGGAGCTATATTTACATCTTTCACACTTCTAGAATGGCTCAATTTTTCTTTCAAACCTTTTCCACATTTGCTGAAGTTCACTGCAATATCTATGAATAATTAGCTACTCCCAAACTGCACCACATTCCAGTGTGTCCAAGAGGGGAGTGGTCTTCATCAGCATGGCCTTCCTGAAACACGTTTGATTTCCTACCATTTGAATTATATATAGTGTTTTACTTTCTGCTAACTATAGCTATAAATGAATAATACCAAACACATGATTGTTAACAGTGATCATAGCTGAGAAATATTTTAGAGCAAGCCACATTGCTATAGAAGAACTTGATCCATAATCTTATTTGCTTTTTTAAAAGGAAATTATTAAACATTCCTGTTGTATTACTTAGAATTTTCTAAACCAAATATATTCTTGTTATTATATATGATAAATAAGCAGAATGAAAATTAAAACACTAATATAATTGAGCTAATAAGCAATTAGTTTAATTAAGTCCCCAAATTAAAAAAAGAATTGATTTCCCTGGTCCACAGTGATAGTAATCCATCCAGGTAGAGAACTCTGTTGGAATTATTCTAAGCACTCCCTCAGCAAAGTCATTATAGACTGGCCTGCTGCTTCATATAATTTCTGAGATAAGCTACTGAAAATTTAATTGGCTTTAGCTCTAAAATATTTCTTCATAAAGTAAGTACAACAGATGAATAAACTTCTTTGATTCATTTATTTATAGCAACTTAAGGAAGCTCATTAACACATTTCCTTCCTAGATATTTGTATTAAATAGGAATTATTTAAGCACCCATATTCTGTACCATAAAATCATGTTCACGGATGAAATATTTGATTAAGTGAGTTAAGTATCCACTTAGTTGGCTGCCAGAAAGAAATAGCAAATGCTTTTTTCTTCTCTTATTGAGACATAATAGAGGTTACAAATTTATATTTTCTCAACTCTTTTTACAAATCTAAAAATATGCTACTTATTTCTTATCTTGAGATTTTCCTGATAATCTTTTTGAGAATTGACCACCTGCTCGTATTTTAAGTGTTGCAAATTCATACATTATTTCCCTTTACTGTGAGTTTCCTTGGTTCTTAAATGTGATTCTTTATATGAATCATAATTTGCAAGCAATTGAAACAAAGATCTTGTGAGACACATCTACAAATTTTCATTGTAATTCAAATTCAGATATCATTTGGTTAATAGATCTTATTAAACAGAATTGTTACTACTACCTTGAATGTAGACATATTAAATATCCTTCGCAAAGTATCCACCACACACTTTGAAGTCTCTCATCTCAAATGTTAATTTACCTAGAACTCAGGTTGTTGTTCACGAAACTACAATGTATTCATTTTGCTTCATGCTGTCATTCCCTGAGATTTTTCTCTCTTACTTCTTTCAGCTTAATACACAATATATTTTCTCAGTGATATCACAAAATTATAAACAGTTATTTTATATTTTTCACACATTTTTCATACCTCACAAATATTGATAGGATAAAATAATAACTGCCCTTACATCTAATTTTCACCTTTAAAACACATAAGATGGGCCAATTTCTTGAAAATATAATTTGATTCTATGTGTGTGTGTGTGTGTGTGTGTGTGAGTGTGTATTGTAAAAGAAGAAATAACCTTTGCATTGTCTTTTGTTTTCAGCTATCTATTTTTATAATTACTTTCAACATCTCATGTCACCTAATACTTCTCAGCTATTACTACTGCAGTCCCATTTTAACTATTTTTTTGTATGTATAGTCTCTTCAAGGAGAGTCCACTGGATATTTTGTTAGCTATACAAAGGTCTTAGCCTAGACTACGAGATCCTTCATGAGGTCTTTTTAATTGACCCTTCCCATCTTTATTCTAAATACTAGCGCATTTTATTTAATTTTCAAGTCCCCTCCCATATATGTGCCTATGCCTAAATATTCTAGGTCTACTGTTAATTCTCAGCTTTGTGTGTATACATATATATATACACACACATATATATGTATACATATATATTTAATAAACTTCAAAAATTGCTTAGAATCAAATCAAATAAGATATTAAAATGTCTATAAAATAGTTTACACAAGATTTCTGATTACTAGGTGCATATATGTATGCTTGTGCATATGAAAATATATTTCACAACATCCTTTTTTCAATTCCAATATGTACATGTATTTTTTCTTTTGTCATATTGGTATCAGAAAGGATATTGTGAAATATATTTTCTAAATTCTAAACTCTTAGAATAGCTTTGTGTTGCTTTCATATATAAACTCTAAAGAATATAAAATTGTGGGCTAAATCCCATACGCCTTAAAAATTACTGACACCAATAGGTACATTTTATTTTTTATACTGCTGACTTCTTTTTAATATTTCCTTTCTGTTTAAATTCAGTGATAGTATTTATCACGATGTCAAAAATTATTTGCAGATATGGACCTCTTTCATGCTCATTCAAGGGTTCCATTTGGGATCAGGGAAACATCTGTCTCTTTGTGTATCTTCCTCCTTCCTGCCTTTCCTTCCCCCCTTTCCCTCTCTTCTTCTTCCTATTTTCCCTCTTTTTACTTTTTCCTTATAATTTCACTGTGAAAAAATACATATAACATAAAATTTACCTTCTTACCCATCTTTAAGTGTAAAGTTCCATGGCATAAAGTGCATTCATTTTGTTCAACCATCACTATTGTCCATGTCCAGGACCTTCATCTTACAAAGCCAAAATTTTTGTTTGTTTTTTGTTTTCCTTTTTTTATTTTTATTTTTGGGGATTCATTGAGGGTACCAGAAACCACATTACACTGATTGCATTTTTAGGTAAAGTCCCTCTTACAATCGTGTCTTGCCCCCAAAAGGTGTGGCACACACCAAGACCCCACCACCCTCGCTCCTTCCCTCTCTCTGGAAAGCCAAAATTTTATGCTTATTAAACTATAATTCACTATAGATAGCGAAAACCACTTAGCAAGACCCCACCACATTTTGACAAGATCACAGCCATTACACACTGATATATCAAAGTTATGAGCCCTTATTGAATTGTCTGTGTAGTGCTGCCAATATAATTCAACTCTAATATATTTGATCAAGATTTTCTTACTAAAATTAATGAAGTAGGAACTTACTCTTTTGAAAAATAAAAATTATGTGACATTTCTTATCAATCTGGGCATTTTGACTCATTAAAATATGTTTTCCCCTGAGCAGCACCTCTAGCTCAGTGGGTGGGGTGCGGGCCCCATGTAATGAGGGTGGTGGGTTCAAACCTGGCCCTGGCCAAACTGCAACAAAAAATATCCTTGCTTCATTGTGGGCGCCTGTAGTTCCAACTACTCGGGAGACTGAGGCAAGAGAATCACCTAAGCCAGGAGTTGGAGGTTGCTGTGAGCTGTGTGATGCCACGGCACTCTACCCAGGGCGATAAAGTGAGACTCTGTCTCTACAAAAAAAAAAAAATAATAATAATACATGTTTTCCTCACTCTTTCCCAATACCTAACTTTATACTCTCAGACATAATATATTCTATTTATTTTTGTTCTGGTAATCACAACAATGCATAAGAAAATGGAGAAGTTCTAGATGGAGAGGTTCTATGCATACTCTGAAAATATGAAGGTTGGGCATTATCTCCTTTAGTCTTTATAGAAACTGTGATAAACTTTATTCTTTTGTCCAGCAAAATGCTAATTATGTAAATTAATATAACACAATGATTTTAAAAACTGCCGATTTTAGGATATTTAGTACAATATTTCAAGCAAGATCTATTTTTATCCAGATTGCTTTTATTTGTAAATATTTCAAGTGGACACACACTTTTGTTCTTGTTTTTTGATCTTGCTTCATTGATTTTTCTTTGTGATTTGCTGTTTAAGTACATACAACATTTTAAAAAATCTTAATGCTGAAACATATAAATGTTTGAGTCATTAAAGGTGTTAATCTGAGAAAGGGTGCCAACAAAAGCATAATGAAAAAATATGTATGGTATTAAAACTTCAGGTTCAGACACATCACTTAATCCAGAAGTACACCTATGATAAGGTTGCATCTTACAGATTCTGATTACTCACTTCACTATTGAGTGATATACATAGAAATTATTAAGAAGAGGTTTCCATCTCTATATCTTTTTTAAGAGCTCATGATTACCCATTATATATAAACATAGCCTAATATTATATTTGTTTCATTGTTCAACCTGAAAGTTATCTTTCCTTCTTATTTTAAGTAAAATGATGCTAAGACAAGATAATATTCATTGTAAAAATATATTAAATAAAGTTTTAATATTGCACATATTTTTTCATTATGCTTTTGTTGGCAACTTTCTCAGATTAACATCTTAAATAACTCAAACACTTATATTAACCTTCAGCGTTAAAACTTTTAAAAGGTTGTATGTACTTAAATAGCACATCACAAAAAAATCAGGGAAGCAAGATCATTATCCCAAGTCAGTGACAAAATATCAGCTTTGAGTTTAGAATTTACTCAAGGAAAAGATGTCAATAACCAGTGATGAGTTCCACAAAGTAGGTGCATCGTAGCAAATAGAACACTCACTCAAAATGACACAATTCAAACCCAAAGAAATGAGAGACCTGTGTCAATTGACTTCAGCTAACAATCTGTAGAAAATGGACTTGAAAACTCCTTAAGGTAACTTTGTCTACAGACATGGAATTTTAACACAATACCAGAATTTTATACGTAACAGGAACAATAGAAATTCCAAGGATAACCAAGTCAGGGAAAACGTGGCAAATAGTAAACAAGCCCTACCATTGATTATGCTAGACTAATACCCCCCTAAAAACTACAACTGATAATATGCAAACAAGGGCATCTGAAGAGTAATGCATGCTAATTCCAGAAGAAATGCAATCCCTTAAAGAAGATGCCATCATATTTTAAATGAACAGGCATTGACAATAGAGGTGCTTCACATTTTAATAATTTAGATTTAAAATATTTATTAAACAAAATCAGGATACTATAAATTATACAATAAATTATACAACAGATTATCTAAGGACAAAAAAATCCAAATGTCAGGTTATGCCTAAGGGTTTGGATTGGGACAGAATGAAAGGATGTAGAATGTCAGTTTTGAACATATTTTAGGTTAGTGGTGGGGTGTTTAAATGAATTCCAGTGCAGTGCAGAGAGTAAAAATAGGCACTATATGCATTTATATTTGGAGGCTTTAAAATATGAATGTATTTATATGCATTTATAAATGGTTTGTTTTTGTGTAATTTAGATGAACTTTTTTTATTAAAATGATGTCAGTATAATGGTGTGAGAGAATGCTGAATATTGGAAAGTAGCTTTCTATTTATGTTTTTAAGGTAAGAGACTAATGTTTAATAAATGAAAGGTGCATCTCATTCTTGGTTTTAGAAAATAAAATCTTTTCTATTCTTTTACTTTCCAGAGGCTCACTTGTTTTTTTAAAAATGATATATCTGCTAAACTACTGAATGATGAGAGGGACGAGAGGTCACGGTCTATGGCACTCCTCTTGGGGGTGGGACACTATTATAAGAGGGACTTTGACTAACAAACTCAATCAGGGCAACCTAATTCTTTGTACTCTCAATGAATCCCAAACAGTAAAAGAAAAGAAAAAAAACTACTGAATGATGAGCAATTAGGAAATGAGGTGAGTCATCTGAGAACTAAAAATGTAAAAATACACAATGCTGCCCCTCCTTTTATTTTTCTTTTTAGCTTTAACTTTCCAGCACAATTTGAGCTTTAGTGGAACCATTTCAGAAAACATTCTAAATGACGTCATTAGCAATCACTCAATAATGCTGCATTTTTATTGTAAATTCGTATCATTAGTTTTTTTTTGAAATTTAATTAGTCTAAGTCAGGAAATTCTTGTTTGTTTGTTTTGTAAGGTACAAACAATATATTTCTTCTTTAGGTAATTATTTAAGACCATTATTAGAGTAGTCTTAAACCACTCTGCTTATCTTCTGCTAATTGCAGAATTCATGAAACCCAGTCAAGTGGATTATGGAAAACAGAGTAATCCACAAAATCAATAACAGAATATCAAATGTAATGTAATAATTTTAATTTCTTCAAGATTAACTTAATTTTTTCACAGAAGCAATCTCATGTAAAATGTTTGCCTTTAAAGAGTAAAGAAAGTCCTGATTTAAATAATGTTATATTCTAGTTTTCCAAGAATAAATACAAAAAAAAGTTCTTATGATAAATGAAAGAATCTTCAATTTAAATGTTCTAGAAAGCGAAGATCAAAGGAACTTAAAATGACACCTCCAAAAATATCTGATCTAAAAAACTCAAGGACTAATTTCATTTCCTTCTTAAATTTCAATAAACTATCATTCTGATTTTGTATTATTATAATGTATGTTAGTGAGATATCATAACCAACACATGACTAATGGTCAATCAATATGAACTGTATTCTGATTCTGGACTTGAGTTTCTATGAACATTCAAGAAAATGATTTCTCCATACAAGTTGAATGATCAATAATTTTGAAAGGTAAAACTAAAAACAAAAGTGAAAAATGGATTCTGAGCTTTGAAAGCCTCTAGTAAAATAATTAGTTTTTTATCTAATAAGCAAAGAAGATCTACAATGGATTATAATCAAAAGAATTAAAATAAGGAAATAAGTGTTTTAATATAATGAATCTGATTTGATTGATATGAATAAGTCACTGCCTACGTAGGTCTGTGAACATAAGAGTGAAGGATAGTTAACAAATAGTCCTCCAAAACCTGAACTGTTTCTTATGAAGATGTAGATAAATAGATATTTGGAAAAAAAAAATATATATATATATATGTGTGTATGTGTGTATGCAGTAATGACAAGTCTTCTGTATTGAATTTTATGATTTATATGTGATAATAAGTCTCTCATTATGCTCAACTGAGTAATTCTCCTTTTTCTTGACAGTTCATACAAACAGCAATAAACTTATCTGATGCCTGCTGCCTTCTTTATGTCATTCGGAAATGAGTTACTGTTATATTTTCAGAATAAATTGAATTTTATTTTTATAAACATGAATTTGAGGGGTCAGGTACTTTAGCTTTTATTCTGTTATGTTACAGATATTATTAAATCCAAGAGATAGCTGTAGGAATAGTGCCCTGTAAATCCTATTGCTATTGTAGAATAGGGGATTTGTCTCCAAGGATACTGAGCCATGCTAACAATTAGGGTTTTATAACATAACATTGACATTGAGGACCGAGGAGCTAAGCAGTCATTATTCAAAATGAATAGACTGTAAATTAAACAAACACTACATATATGACTTAAAGAAGTAAATTATCAATTTTTCTTTATAGCAACATATTGAAAGAAGTTATTAAAACCTCCAGAATTTCTCAAAGCATTAAAGATATCTACTTTCTCCAAAATGACTGTTTTGAGGTTAATAATTTTGATGCTTATACTAACAAATATATTTGGTAATGAATTAGAATTCAAACTATGATTTGATGTATGGTAATGAATTTATTAATTTAGAGTAAAATAATAAATTGATATAAATTATAATATAAAGTTTTGATATAATTGATTTTGAAGACTCTTCAAATTGTCCACATTAAAAGTTAAAAGAATGAAAAGAAGCTTAAAGCAAAAAAAAATGACAATTATACAATAACTCCTATATTAAGCTGACTTTTAAATGCATTCCATGTGAGTAATGGAAACAAAGCTTTCTAAAATGCATGGCTGTGAGAATCCTCAGTGCGGATTCTGTTTGGAAAAGGGCATGCATCCTTACTAAGTTTGTGAATTTGCCCTGCTCACTATCTGATGCATCTATCAACCTGCTTATGCATCGAGGAAAGCTTTATGTAGGCTTGCTTATATGTAGTATAGATTAAGTTTTATTCAGTCTATAGTAGATTGATCTTTACTTTTCATTTTTCTCTGAATTGTACTGAAGTAAATCATAATCTGCTGATGATATGCATAATAATTACCTAATTGCTAAATACATGTATGTTATTATAGAAAACATGTTTAACTTCCAACAAAACAATGTTTATAAAGATCCTCATGCAAAATTCTGAATATGATAAATTTGTTATAAATTTTAATCATATGTGACATGGCAATCATAAGTAATTTTTTTAAATATCTAATATAAAAATACATTTTCAAACTATGTAAGAATTACTCTAAAGCTTATAAAATCCCAAAAAGAATATTTTACACATACTAGTAACTGTAACACCCAGCCTTTCCCCAACTTACCAGTTTATCAGTTTGTTTATTTCCACTTTGGCTTCATTTGTCTGGACAATTAATGGATTCAAAATCATTTTGAATGTCTCTGTAAATATTGAATAAACCTTTTCATCAGGCTATTTCTCTAAGCCTGCCTCACCTGTGCTGATCATTATTTTCTGTTACTCACAAAGAAAACGTGTTGTGTTGGTGTCACAGGAATACTGCCCAAGAAAGGACAAAAACCTTTTAGTAAAACCAAATAATAATAATAAAAATAAAAACTTTTAGGTCTGCTTAACTTTTAAATAGGAGCAACAATAATTATTGATGAGTATGTCAGAGTTTCAGTCAAGACATGAAACAGAAGTAATCAAATGTGGCAATATAAAACGAAAATCTGTTGTCTTGCTATTTTCAGCTTTAGTAGCTGAAGAACATATTGGAAACTTTCATACTGTAGAAGTGGAGGATACTTTTAGAAAGTATTTCGATCTAAATCACCAGAAATAATTTGTTTCTTTGTTTAAAACTATATGGCAAAACCCAACAGACTTATAGTATGAGCTTAAGTATTTAATGGAATAAAAATAAGTGCTATTACTCAGTAAGAAAGTAAGTATATTAGATTTGTCTATAGACTGATACTGGCATTGTTACACTATTAAAAACCCCAAAGACATGAAATTAGAAATCTGTTGCCACATTTTCAGATTTTCAGTTCACTTGCACGTACTGGTGATGTAAAGATTTTCTTGTAGACGTCTTGTGATATAGCTGCATATGTTCCTCCCAAAATAATTAGCATTCATATGATTTTCTGTTTTCTGTGTTCTACTTCTCTTGTGATAGTTATGACAAAATGGCACATACAGTTAAAATTTGTTTTAGTGCCAATTCCTTCATTTATTGAACGTGCAATTATATTGACTGCTTCTGTTGCATTTGGTTTAAAAATTAAATAATTATTTTAGTAGTTATTTAATTGTGCCTGTTTTTATATTGTGGATTTCCTCACCTTTTCGACAAATCAGTTATAAGGATAAGTCAAAACATGATTATCCTTTTAAGTTCACAAATGTCAGTATTTGTCTATCTTATTGTGTGCCCTTAGTACACAGGATTGGATATTTTACCATTTTCTTGATGTTACATGGTTATTATTATTATTATCTTTATGTCACTAACTAGTGAAGGAATAATAATGTAAGAGAAAAAGAGATAAGGAAAATAGTCTCTTACTGGCAATAAACCCCAAACCAAACAAAAAAAGACTCCTCAATTTTTTAAGAACCATAGAATGGAGTTTTTTTTTTTTTAATATATATCCTCAAGATAGTAATGAAGGATAAAAATATTGGTGAGTAGTTATATCTGTTGCCTAAGAGCCAAAAAGTAGTATTTACATTTTTTGGCTCTGTTCAAAGGAAAGAAACATATACCATATGATTAATCTCTTTCTGCAATAAGGAGGTACACTACAGGTGAAGGAAACAACACACATTTGAAAAAAAAGCCACTTTGTGGGATAAATAACATTTTTTTTTAATTTTATGAAGGGGAAAATGAGGTTCAGCAGTGAAATATTTCTAAGCTCAAGGGGTCAGCAAGGGTGAAACATATTTAAACTTCAAATTCTATTCAATTTCTATTATATTGAAAAGTAGGAGGATACCCCAAATTCAAGTGTTTATTCAGAGAGCAAATTCCACATTTCAAATATCACAAAGGAATTCATTTAAGGTCCATGCTGTGGTGTGGAAAGGTTTCTGAAGTGGAGTGGAGTGGACTAAAGATCATTGTTTTGAAAGTTTTTTGTAAACATAGAACAAATGGAAATAAAAATGTATTTATATAAAAAGGAATTCAGCAATGCCTGATGCTGGAGAGACAACCAGAAGTGTGCAAGACAGTCCTCAGCCTGAACGAAGTGGAGTGCGGCAGCTCTCTTGATAATGTTTTGATACATATTAAATTAATTTTAAGGAAAGAGGTATTTCTCAGAGATGAGTCTGAGCAGAGAATATTGCAGCCCAATTCATAATTGCTAAGTCATGGAAGAAGCCCAAGAGTCCATCGATACACGAATGGATTAAAGTGTTTTTTTTTATTCTCTTGCATATCTTTCCAATGACTATCACTTTATCAAAGAATGATACTTTAATATACTATATTCAATTTTGTCCTCACAATATTTTTGTGAGGAAAACAAAGCAGGTTATTATTACTCCTACTTCACAGATGAGGATATAGACACCTTTAGGTTACATAGTTAACCCAAAGGTCTTATAGCCAGGAGGGCACAGACCTGCAGTCAGAACCTGTATCTTCTGTGTTACTCTTACCAAGGCTCACTTCCCTAAGAAGCTATGGTTCTCTAAGGTCCCATCATTATATAAAAGAAAGAAATCCCAGCTTGGCGCCTGTGGCTCAATGGGCTAAGGTGCCAGCCATGTACACCTGAGCTGACGGGTTTGAATTCAGCCCGGGCCTGCCAAACAACAATGACGGCTGCAACCAAAAAATGGCTGGGCGTTGTGGTGGGTGCCTGTAGTCCCAGCTGTTTGGGAGGCAGAGGCAGGAGACTCGCTTGAGCCCAGGAATTAGAGGTTGCTGTGAGCTGTGATGCCACAGCACTCTATCCAGGGTGACAGCTTGAGGCTC